>VZTH01011544.1:171063-244917 GCA_013397815.1 Aleadryas rufinucha
GGGGGGGGAACAGCCTAGTTTAAAGCAAAATAAGGGTGAAATGAGGCATGTGACTGTTCCTCTTTAGTTAAAAAGTCTGATTCTGCTTGGGGATGAATCGGTCCTGGCTCACGAGCCCAGCCGAAGGTTGTGGTTCCCTTAGTGTTCTGTGTTACTGAAGCATTTTTAGTCCTGCATTTTAGCAGAAGGTTTTTGCAGTGGGCAGGAGGGAAATACCCCTGGGATTTTTGGCAGGGAACCATTCATCTAGTTTATTCTAAGGAATCCAGATTTGAGAGCCTTTCTTTCATCCTGGTCACCAAGATCCCAAATCACTAACTCCCAAGGACACATAAAAGTGATAGCCTCTCTGTTAAAATTAGCTACACTTGGTATCAGTTGAACTGCAGTTGCATAATATTTTTAGTGCTGATTTACTGCACTTAGTTCGTGGCTCCTGTGAACTCTAACCCGGGTGATTTACTGTGATGTTTCGCACTGTGAAGAATATTGCAAAAGTCGTAATGGAAGGAGTCACAATTTGCAATTAGCTGATTGAAGGTGTACGTGGGCTCACATCCTTACTGGGTTTGCATTCTACTTTAGTTGCAGCAAATATATATCTTTGAGAATGTTTCCATTCATTCAGAATACAATGCCGAATTCCCTGTTGAATAGCTGTAGTGTGGTTCTCCCCAAACAGCATTGTGCTGGCAGTTTCTGGAATTACACAGGAAATGAAGAGCATAGCAAACTTTCCTTTCTCTTGCTAAGACATGCTCCCCAGGAGTTCTTCCAGTAGATCAAGTAAATAGCAGAGATCTATTCCTAAGGGCAGCATGTTTCTCTATGTTTCGGCTTTGAGAAATCTTAATTTTCTCTGGCTTTAAATCCTTCCTTTCTTCATCAAATTTATTGCACCATTTCCCCAGCTAGAGAAGATGAGATAAAGATTCCTTTTACAAGCAGTAAAACTGCTTATCCACTTTTCTTGGAGATCTCTTGTACAACTCTTCTTCCCCAGTCACCAAATACTATATACTCTGTTAAGAATGAAGAGGAGGTGGCTATTCGATCTTGACATGTGAACTGGCAATACAGAATGCTGTATCTTGCCCAGTTACTTATTTTAAGTATAACTTGCATGTACCTGCATACCTGCATATTGGCCAGCAGCAGCTGTTGGTATTTCTTGGGTTGATCATCTTGAAATTCTTTAACCTTCTGAAAAATGTGTGTGTATTCATTCAGGTTGGTGAAAACTCAAGAGTTTAAAAAATCTGGGTCAGTCAGTACAGGAAGATTTTAAAAAGGAATAACTTAGGTCCTTCAGACAGAAAAATTTGGCTGATGGACTTTAATTAAACTCGTAGGATTGGAAGCAAACCAGTAAGAAAGCAGAGAAATTTAAGTTAAAGCTCAACTTCTAGGTTTTTTGCGTATAAATCATCCAGCAGCTGGTGATATTTGCAAGAGCACAAGAGACTGTCTTCTAGTATTCCCTTTGATTTTCTTTTCCCCCCCTTTGCTTTATTAGTCCCAAGGTGTAGCATTAAATATAATTTCAGAGGCCATGTGTGTCTTTAACTTCTCTCTCTTCCCATCTCTATGGTACATGTGCTCATATATGTATACATATATGTGTAATATATAGCTTTGTTCACTGATGCATTGGTACAGCATTTGTAGAACTGAGTATATATTTTTGGTTAGTTTTTTTCCCCCCAAATGAGCTACATAACTTCTGAAAATACCTCTGAAATTCCCACTTCTGTGACTTTGAGCATTAGCCAGGTAGAATAGTAATAACAGAATCATGGCCAGTGGTGCCATAAATTTCAACTAAAGTATTGGGCAAGAAGTCTGATTTCTGTTTGTACTGTTGTTAGAGATATTTATGCAGGGCTGGTCTTTCATCAAGTGTGATTATTTTCAGAGAGGCCCTCTCTCCATTCTTGCTTTAGAATGTGCTGAGGATGTGTGTGGGGAACGGCACCTGACAAACAGCAGCCAGACAGAAGGAATAAAATCCCTTGGGAATGAGACTTCTTTTTATGGCCATTTTTCACTTCTAAGGCCACTTGAAAAATATTGTTCTTCAGGTAGATCTTGTTCCTAGATCCCTGGGTTAGCATTTGGGTGCCTGCCATTTTCCCAGACCAAGGAGCTTCTGAAGACTTAAGCTTTTCCAGTAGGAAAGTATGCAAGTACATACTTTGCAGTACCAGACACTATTGAAAGAATAATGGACCCTTCCCACATTCAACTCCATTCTTCTTGCACACACTCCCAGACCTCTGGAGCCACTGTGCTAGCAAATGATTACATTCTGGTTTTCTTCCGTAACTCTTCCTAAACAAAATGTTAATTGAGACATTGATTTATACAATTCAGTATAAGTTCAGTTACGTCAGCATACTTAAAAGTAGCCTCTGGCTATTGAGGGGATAGATCAGTGAGACAAATTGATGCTTGCTTGTATGTTTTTCTATATCTTACCCTTTGAGAAAATAGTATATATTTCAGATTTAAGGAATATGTCCTTTGCATGTGTTTGTTTTAGATGTACCCCATCGTAGCGTAGCTTCAGAACACAGGATTCTATGTGTTTCCTGATTTATGTTATTATATGAAGGAAGCATACGGGAAAAAAACAGACTTTAGCATTTTTTTTGTATGTCCTTGATATTTGTTTGAAAAAAGTGTTACAATACTAGGGATATTACGCAGATTCCAGGCCTTCATATGTAATAGGGGTAACCTCATGTCTCGGAGTAAAAAATAACTTCTCCTGTCCTAGACAACTGATGAATTAAAGGGTTTGCAGAAAAGTTATCTGACCTTACTTGTTCCTAATCTGTTCTTCTCTTTGAAAAAAATAGAAGTATTAATCTGTTTGTTGTAGAGAACCATTAAAATAAGCAACCTTTGTGTTTACATGGGAAGAGTTCTCTAGGAGATCTGATGCTGGAAGGGATAAACTTCAAATGAATTGGTATGTTATCACCTGTTTGCATTAAGAATGCCTTGTAATTAATACACAAAGAGATCTCACCTCTCTACTTGGCTTTGTGGCCTTGAGAAATCCACTTAATATTAGTATCTCATACTTTCTTTGCTTTTTAAAATGAATGCAATATTAATTACTGTCTTATAGGGGCATAACTCGTGAACATTTATGTCAGTAATGTAAATGTAAAATGCTGCTCTGAGTACAGGGTATTAACTGTTGGCTTTCCCACACTTTGAGTCAGAATAGTACTTGTTAAAATGACCTGCAGAAAGCAGCTGATCTAAAACTGTAGCATGAACTACAGGTCATGTTTGAACCCAGATTTTCAGTTTCAGCACTTGCATTTCTGCGTGTCAGATGCCTGTAGTATTTATTATTGTGTAGTGTATTGTGTGTTACATTGTTATGCACTGCTATTCCTACCACTCCTCTGTCTCTAATTCACTTTCAGTGTACTAATTCTCCTTTTCTTTTTCTTTTTTTTTTTTTTTTGTACAAAGGCACTGGTCATGTAATGAAAAATTAAATCTATTTTCTTTTGTATTAACAAGCCACTCCTCCTGGCTGTGCAGGAATTGGTAGATGGGTGACTCCTTGCATGCATATGAACTGGTTTTACAAATGCTGGCATGAGTCTGGCAGAGCCGAGCGATGCCCCTGAGCTGACACCCAAGCGCTGCCAGGGCCGGGCCGGCAGCGGCGCCGCTGGGTGAGCGGAGCAGCTGCGGGGCTTGGGCATCCTGCGGAAGTACCACAAGGACTCCTTGGGAGGAGCCAGTCCTGCTGCACAAACAGCAGTATCGTCTGGGCTTTGTCAGGTCCTTATTGTTGTGCATAAAGGAGAAAAAGTGGTGTTTATGTTTCTTCAATCCTTGCATTTGTTTACTGCTCTTTCCTTCCAGTTTGGCCACCTGATGGCAGCTTTTAAATTCTCTGATGTGAACTGTGGTTTTGTTAGCCACATGAACAGCTTTGGTCAGCATTTTCAGGATCCAGCAGATACAAATATCAAACAAGAGTATAATCTTTTATAATTCTTCAAATAGTTTATTTTCACAGTAGAAAAGTAATTCCCTTTAGAAGGTGATCACTCAAATGAACTGCTTTCATTTGTCCTAAACATTTTAAAAACATGACAGCTATTTTTGCAAGCAATCTGTCGTAAAACACCTTCCAAGTTGATTTGGGCAGCTGTGTATGATCTGCTTCTTCACTTTTTTTAATGACAGTTTTATCCTTAAACAGAAAGAGTGAATTTTTTCTGAGTGACAGGTTATGGTAATAAAACAAAGTGATACTGCCCTACTGAATAGTGGCCTCATAAAGATTATATGCATAAAGTTATAATGAACGGGTAAATCAAGAATGCCACAAACAGCAGAAATGCCAGAATCCAGAGCTGAAATAACCTTGCAGTTCAGTAGCCTGCTGCAAAGAAGTCTGTCACTTTACCTGCTCCTTCATTTCTATGTTTTGAAATTCTAACTGATTCACCATCTTGAAGGCAGTGGATGAAAACGTATGAACTTTTCCATATGAGAAAGGTGTCTAGTACTGAGTATGAGTGATAAAAAGATCATTGCAAACTGCAGCACAATAATTTAAAAGTTCATTTTACTTTGACACTCTGTGCTTTGACTTCCTAATTTTCCTACATAAATACATGTTGTGTTCACAGTGGAAGTGACTCACAAGTTCCAGTCAAGACTTCTGGAAGGCTTCAGTCTGCTACCTGCCATATGCCTCTATATCTGCTGCTGACTTCACTGCTCTTCCAATGGCAATAAAAAAATTGGCCATGAGTGTTAATTCATGTCTCAGTGATCCAGAGTCTTAGGTATCTTAGGATACGGCTGTTTCCTGAGTTCTATATATGCTGACGTGAATGTTTTTATCATTGGGCACTGCCTGGAAAGTTACTGTATGGTGAAGAGGTGAAAGCTGAACCACATTGTTCAGCATCCAAAGGCTTGAAATGAGCAGGGGTTTTGGGAAGGTGATGGGAGGCCACCACCAGCTGTGTGCTGTGCACACAGGAGAGTTAAGGAGAACTGCAGTGTACACAAGGGAAAGAGATGTGGCTGTGTCTTTGCAAAGACTGATCTGACTTCTGTGTGTAAGTTCGCTTGTCAGAATTGTTGATCCCTGCTTGCTGGGTGGAGCATGGGTAGGGAGAATTAGATGAGGTTATAAAGAGCAGAAAAATTGATGAGCTTCAGAAGTATTCATTCAAGGTAGGCACTGATTTGAACTTGTACGTTGTCTCTAAAAGTGAATAATATCTTATTTACACTCACAGTTGAATGTTCATTCCCAAAATTCTGGGATGTTTTGGCATTTAAATCTAGCGTAAGGAAGGACAAGGAAAGTCTGTACTCATGGGGATCAAAATGCAATGGGGGGGAAAAGTGTATGAAAGCCCATTCTTAGTAGTCCTGTTCGTTACTTTAAGCAAAAATGTCACCCTTCCTGCCACTGTTTGTGTCATGAAGAGAAGCCATTGTTCACATCTCTAGCTGTTGTCATCCTGTTGAACAGTAAGACCTAAAATTGAGATTAACAGTTACCAAAAAGCAAGAAGCCAGTGTTCTGCTGTTACTTGATCATAATGGGCTTATTTGCTAAGCTAAGATTTTGACCACTTAGGGGTTTTTAGGACTCTGAGTCTTGTTCATTAATGTAGTTATTTCATTGCTGAATGACAGCATGTTTTTGTGCACTGCAGTCAGTTCTAGCATTGTTTCAAAATGAGAGGTGATTCTCATTGCCAGAAATAGAGCTGTAGTATGGTTTGTACTTCCAGAAATTCCTTCATGGCTTCAGTTTGTGTTTGATTTTTGGCTGGTTTGCAAAAAATATATGATCTAATAGATCCAGTCATGTTTTTAATTGAAAACATACATAGTTTGTGTATATTAAAAAGGGATCATTTGCATGTAGGGAAGAGCCCATGAAAGTGTGTTGGAGAATTCCTACTTGCATCTGGCATAGAAAAAGTTTAGGCAATTATTTTGTGTGTCCACTGTGTATTTTTTTTTCTTTTTTTAATCAGTGTACGTCAGAGGTCTGAACACAAATAAAGCATGCTATGCAGACTAATTAAATCAATGCCTCTGTGAAAGCAATTTAGTTTCTGGAATTGCTCTTCTAAATCTGAGATGTAAACAAAAACCTAGTTATTTTTGTATCATTTCCCTTTGCCTCATGTACGTGATTCTGGAAGTTGGAGAGTTATATGTTTATGCCTCTTTTTACAGCAGAATATTTGCGTGGCTGAATTTTTATTGAAGCATAATTCCTGGTTTCTTTAAAGCTGAGCAAGACTACTGTACAATGGGAACACACATTAATTTGAGTTGCTGTGAAAGGCTGTTCACGTTAAAGCTGTCAAGGCAGCAAATTGTCCTCAAGTGTTTTTTCATTAAGAGGTGTTTGCTGCTTTTGTAGAAACAGCTGCTTCAGACACAGAAAGTAAAAGAGGAGCTTTTCCTGAAAGAAGAGTGTGCAAAGAACATTGTTTAGGTCGTGGGCTCTTACTGTCCTTCCTTCTTCTTTCTCTGCCTACCTTGGGATGATACAGGTACCATTGCATATTGTTCTGTCTCCAGAGACTCCTTTTTTTTTTTCCCTGAGATTGACTTCAGTTTGTTGTTTTTTCGTTGTAGTTTCCTCACAAACTATGAGCTCATTGTGCTGGTTTCTTTAAAATGTAGAACACAAAGATATTATCTGTCTTAAAAGTATAGAGTATAAAGGACTGTACACTTAAAGATATGGTCCATGCTCCCATTAAATGTGCAATTCCAGCTCTTCAGAATAAAGCTATTTTCTAGTGAAGTCCAGTATAATAATAAAATCTATTTGTGAAGAGTGCAGCTTCTGTGGTGTGAAGAATCAGACCCACCTCTTCTGTTGCAGTGCTAAAACTCCCTTTTATTTTTAATAGCAAATTATTTTGAGAGCAGAGCCCAGAAGCATGGAATTTTTAGAAGTAAACTGGTCTTTTAAGGGTTCCTGTTAATTTTTGTTGTGCTTATTGCTTCTTACCTCTCTCTGCGTTTACTTTTTTTTTAACTGTCTCTGCAAAAGCAGCCATTGTAGACTTGGGCCTTTTTTATATTACTAACATGGTCTAGAGGTTAGCACAGGTCTTTATAGTTACAGATTGGTTCTAATACATTTTTTTCTTTATAAACTAAGGGCAGGACTGTACACGAAATCTCTGTTATTGTATTTGTGCTTTGTACTCATGCACTTGTTGACTGTTTTACAAGCCAGTAATGTAGTAGCCACAGGCTAGGAAGCTTGCCCAGAAATCTGGCATATTTAATTAGTGCTAGTAAACAAGGAGAGTTTCAAATTTAATTTTTCCTTCTTTAATTCCTATAAACCTCAAGCCATTTAAAACTTAATTTTGACACTAGTTTCGTTTATGCAGTTGGATAATACTGAAACAGTCTACAACCACAGACAGAATGGTCCCAGTCTTTTCCAAGCAAGAAGGGAATAGAAGTTGTTTTGTTTTAATAGTATCTTAGGTTGATGTAAAATTGTAAATTATATTCTTCAGGTCATCCCCCACCTATTTTCTTTTTCTTTCTGTTAGGCTAAATGTTTCAAGGTGAGGAAATTGTCCTACCATGACAAAGGACAAGGCCTTGCAAAGGACAAGGATTGGATTTGTTGCCACTCTGGTTTTTTTACAGAGAGCTCTTCTAAGGGCAAATGATGGAACATCTGAGCTCTGGTACTTGCCATGGCCAGTTTATTGCTTCTAGGCTGCGAGGTTTAACTCACTGCCCCAAGTGGTATAAACAACAGAGGGTTCAATTGCTGTCTTCTCACTTGCTTTTCAATACCAGCTTGTGATCTGTGCTGAAAATGGTTCTCTACTGCTGCTTTCACTATGAGGGACCGCTGAAGTCTAGATTAATGACATTTCTCCTATCTATTTCATTGCTGAAGCCACTCTATTTCTGGACAAGTAATGTGCTGGGTGTCATAGCAATAAAATCTGTGGTAATTTTGGCCAAAAACTGGACTTTATAACTGTAGCTAAAAGTTTTTAATATTAATATTGAAATGGTGAAAATGCACAGATGAACAGTGTTTTATTAGCTGTCCAGACAGCTTTTCCTTCAAGAATGTGTTTTGGGGGCTTTTTTTTGTTATTTGTTTAGGTTTTTTCACCTACTCATTTATAAAGGCAGCTCCCACCTTAGCGTGTACTGAAGTGAGAAACTTCACACTAGTGTATGTGAAGTTTCTCAGTCAGCAGTAGCTGTTCCAGAGGAGGAGGGAAACATGCTCAGAGTACCATCTCACTGCATTGAATTCACCAGGATTTTCTTCTGCAGTGTTCTAATTGCTGTATGATCAGTGTTCCAAAGGAGTAAAATTCTTCCAGCTCAACCTTAAGCTTTTATTCAGGTGCTACTAATGGGTGAAAGGTGAGAGAGATTTTTGGAAATCCAACTCTGTGCTTAGTTCAGTGTATGTTTATGTTCAGCTGGGCTTAATGCTATAGAGCTCCAACTTTTGCATCTTCCTGAAAGCATTTTAGTTGTAAGTTCAGTTTCTTGTAGTAATAAGAAGCAGCAACTTCTGTTACAGCTATTAACAAGTCTGGAAATTTTAAATCATGAGTAATCTGGTCTAACCAGAAACTAATCCAGTGTGGTTGTAACCGCTGTAATTACTTGTTTAAAAAATGCAAATTTGGACTTTGGGTGGATGTTAAGGTCGTCTTGTGGTAATGATAGTTTTCTGTGTCTAGTCTTCTTTCCTTTTTTTTCCCTCTGATACTTATATTCATCATTCCATGGTATTTCTAATGGTATTTTGTAAAATATCAGTTAGCTATTAAAAGAATTAATCATAAAGTTCTTCTGGGCTGAAAAGATAAGTGATGTCTGTCAGTGGCTGCAGTCTGACTTCAGTTCTCCTTTGGCTTTTAATTCTGCTGTCATTCTGCAAAAAGAATGTTACACTTGCTAATTTCCAGGCATTCTTTTAATGAAGTTATTGTGTTTGATACTGTCAAAATATTAGTTGATAAATAGTATAGGTTCTTTTAAACTAGAAAAGAGCTTAAGTATATCTGTATTTCTTGTGTGATGTTCCTATCACTTGGGGTATTTTTTTACTGCAGAACTGGGCTGTACTCTAAAGTTGATGATGTCCCAAGCTGTGATGGCTTTCACTGTCCTGAAATCTCGTGGCTCAAGGTTCATGCTGCCTTAAATCCAAGATAGCTTGTCTCTGAGGATGTCTGAGTACACAGGCTGAGTCATGACTTAAGTATAACCAAGTCAGGAAACCCCTCTGTTTTCCTGTAGGGAAGCAGGATTCATGAAGTCTGAGTGCTGATTCCTTAGCAGAATTTCCTCTAACATATATTTTTCTTTTATGTACCCTTTCAGCACTGCCGAGATGCAGAGCAGCCTGTGTCCTGGCAGTCACAGCCAGGCTCCCTCCACAGTGGCAGCAGAGCCAAGTTCTGTACCCACTTTAATTTCTGCCCGAGATAAAGCTGTTCTCATTACCTAATTAAATAATTGACACTTGCAGCTGTTGGGATCTTGTCAGTATGAAGAGTGGTTACTGTGTCAAGTGCTAAAGTGTCCAGGTTCCAGTGGAATTGAGATGTGAGTAGATACAGCAGTAGAAGCTTATTGTGAATCAAAACCGAGGCAGAAGCAGTAGTAGCACAGGGGAAAATCAAAAAACCCACAGGTCAAAGCATCAGCTAAGGAAGCTGCAGACTCTCAAGGAGCAGGAAGAAAGTATAATTCACTTACAGTAAATGAAGGAAATGAGCACTGCCAGGTTTATGGCAGAAGGGCTGGATTTATATGGGCTGAATTTGAGAAGATTTTGGTAATTTAAACCATAACACTTAAATTTTTCCCATCTTTGGACTCAAAGCTCATGTCTTCTTGCTTTTCAGACTGTAAGTTTTGGTGGGAGCCAGATGCTGCTTTGTCTAACAAGTAGTCTTTTCTTTCTTCTCCACTTCTCTTCTTTCTTCTAATCCTAATGACCTGCTGTCAGGCTCTCGTCAGGTTGTTCTTCATTGTGGTGAAATTTAACTGTTTTGAATGCAAATATCTTCTACAGAAGAACTCACAAACGTGCACCTTCCATCATGAAGAGCCCACTTGGTTGTCAGGCAAAGATCCTAGCAAAGGGAAGTGAGTGATCAGCTATGGCCTGTGCATAGTGACAGGTTTAAAGAGAGTTTTTTAATTTTAATAAACCAATGGTGCAGAAGCAGGTGATTCTCATGAGGTACCTGGACAGCAACTCACAATGGGAAACCCAAGGATATGTGTGACAGCTTCAATTTGTTCTGCTCCTCGACCCTGTGAAATACAAGGGAAACATTTACGCTTATTTCAGCTTTGGAGGGGTTTTTTTGCTTATGCATTTACTTGCAATTTAAGGTTGGAGGAGGAATAATTTCTTTTTGCCTATGTATTTTGGTAGCCCAAAGGTATACCCTTACCTTAAATTCCCAAATTTTGCAAATGATATATCCTAAGTAGGACTCACCTCACCTGGAAGGTGCAGAAGGTCTTTAGAGCCTTGTCAAGCAAGGCTCACGCTGCCACGTACAGTTTTGTTTGCCTTTGAGTCCAGGCCAGTGGCATGAAGAAATTGTGTCAGCCTTGCTGTGTTTAAGCTATATATTGCTAGTGACCTGCAGCTTTGACCTACTATTCAGTTTCACTGTTTCCCATGCATTTACTGTAATTATTTGATTTAAAAAAATATATTGTATGTCTACTGCTTAGCCCTTTGGGAACTGATGTAGAAGGGATCAGCAGGAGCTGCTGTTCTTCAGTAGCCTCTATACAATCCTCCAGCTTCAGTTGTTTTCTTAAAACTTGTTCCTCTGATGTGTTGTCATCCTTTCAGCCCTGGTGATTTTAGGGAACAATTATTTGCTAAGGTGAATTTCCATGGAGCAGGAAACAAAATGAGCTGAAAATTGGAAATGATTAGGGTTGCCAGGTGCAGACTTTTAGTTCTTTCTCCTTCTTCAGCAAAGAAAGCATTTCCCAAAGCTCGATTAAATCTCTTAAATCACAGTTTAGCCCAGCATAAGAAAAATAAGCTCAAACACCAGATCTGAACTAAGTGACTAAGCCATGTCCCGTTGTGTTGGAATTGAATTGGTTATAGCACGCAATAATCTACTTTATTGTCATCCTGGCCTTAACTGTAGCATAAGATGATTACATTGAATGTGTATAATAATAAGGCTTACACTTTGTATATAGCCCTTTAAATATTTTGGCAGACCATAGAAAGAACCTTTACGTGCAAGGCTTGATTAATCCTTTTCCTCTGTGTATAGAACAAGTAGCTGCCAGAGCTCAAGGGTAAAACCTATTAATAATGTCTCTGGCAGTCCCCGCCCTCCTTCACAGTGTATTCTCTTCTGTTCACACCAAACTCCAGGCTTATTATCATTTTGGTCTCTCTCTTTTGCTTTCCCAGTTTCTACATAGCAATCAGGGTATTCTAGCAGAATAGTATCTAGTCTAAAAGTGTCTAGTATAAAATACTTGCATGAACTCTGTTTTGCCAGTGACAGGGAAAGAGAAAAGGAGTGGTAGTGTTGTGGGCAGCCCGGCCCCTGTGTTATTTCCTACAGCTGTTCACACTCAGTATGGTAGAGAAGACCCCTAGAACCAAGTTTAGGGAAGTGCTTTCACGGGCAGCTGTGTCTGATGTGCTCCCAGGGGGATGCATGTGCATCCAGTGACATGGCCACGCACCCCCTGGGGAGCACTCCTCGGACTTGGGGTGGGTGAGGAATTACTATTGTTCTCCTTTTCATATGGGGAAGCTGAAGCAGGATGAAGAAAAATATTTTTTATAGGTTCATGTGATGAGGTGGCTGCACAGCCATTGGCACCCTTGCTCTTCAGCATCGAAGTCAAAAGAGATGTTAACGTTAAAACACAGCGTTGTTGCCAAGAAAATGACTCTTTCTACGGGGAGGTCACACTGGCTTATTGTAAACTATTACTGACCTTGAGCAAATATTAATCCTGAGTTCTGACTGCTAACCTATATTCTTTATACTAGAGAAAATGATTTAATTTTTGGCTTTCAATGAAAGTTAGTTCCTTTACCAAAAAGTTTTCAGCATGTTTTTGTCAGAAGTAGGTTCGGAGTTTGTATTATAGTCTCATGGGTATATTAATAACATAGTACAACAAAGGAAAATGGCATGTGGTGAAGGTTTTAAGTGAAAAATATTTATTATTCAGAAGGCTTTCAAGCAACTTAGGTCACTAGATCAATAAAACATTTTCATTTGGAAAGTACTTCCCATTCCTGGTGCAGCATCTCTTTAGCAGCAGCAGCAGCAGCTGTGAGGATGGATGGTGGGTAGTTGTTGTCAGAACTGCAGTGGCCTGTCCTCCCTTGCCAGATCCTCAAGGGACCAAAGCACATCTTGCCCTCCTGTCTTTTTAAATAAGGTTGTTACAAAACTGGAGGAAGGGGGGAACAGTGAGGGGGTGCCCCTGAGCAGGAAAACGGAGGTCAGGGTCATCCAGGTCTCATGGCACGTTTTGGGAGACACCTCATAGTAGTCTATGCTGTCTTGAACTCTTGGGGTCCCATTCCTGAGGTGTTCCTCAGCCAGAACTGAAGCAGTTCCACCCAAGAAGCAGCATCCTCCGATTCCCCTCTGCCCACCCTCCTCTGCAGCGGCGGTCGAGGGGCGCGGGGGGGCCCGGCCGGCGCCGCCACCGCGGCTCTGCAGCCCAGAGGTGGCAGCATTTCACCGGTGGGCAAAGGAGCCCCGGCATACAGTGGGGACATTCATTTGGCTAAGTACTTTGGGATCTTTTTGGCCAAAAGCACTGTGTAAAAAAAAAAAAAAATTAAGGTCATAAGGTGTCTGGGATTTTTGAAGAGCCAGTGTAACAGTGGTCTTTTATTATTAGTGAGTTTACAGCCAAGAGCTGTCCCGTAAATGAGCAATGCAATTTAGGGATTATTTTTTTTTCCTTTAAAAGCAGGAATGCTTGAGACATTAAAGGTGGTCTGGCAGCTTTTGCTGTGAGACTTCTCTTCATGTTGATCTATACACTGGCTTTGTATCAATACGAGAGCACCACGTTCTTGCAGACAGGCAGGGGTCAGCACTGTGTTTGAACTGGACCGCATGCTGCTTCATGCAAGAGCACAGTTCATGATGTGGGGGATAGGAAGAATGTGATAGAGTATTTGGCTATATAGGCTATGTGAGCTACATGCCATTAGTTAGAAAAGATGCAAGTGTGGAATGCATAGTTTGCACTTAGCGTGCTGTTATTTATTTACTTTGGAAGGACAGGGAGGAAGATGAACTAATACCGCAACAGCCCACGGTGGATGAAATTCAGGTGTCAGTTTAGGAGCCAGGTTAATAGCAGGTATGATTAGATTTTTATTGTGTCATTGCTTGGATTAGTGTTAGAGTATGGACAGCCTCAGGTCCTTGAGCTTATTTAAAGACCTTCATATTTTCTGCAACAGCTGTATGAAGTTAAAGGGAAAGAGGCCATGGGATTTCTCTTTCTCAGCTAGTTTATTTGTGAGGTGGTGAGGTTAATGTGGCAATATCCCATGCTTAGTAGAGAGGCTTTTTGGCTTTAAGCATTGTGTGTGCTCCCTTCAGATTTATGATTTTGACCCCAGCCTGGCATTATCACACTGTCAGTGGGAGTATGGAGCTGGTTGGAACCTCCAGCTCTTGGTGGTAATCTCTCTTAATTAGTTTGCAGTTGAAACAATTGTCCAACTTTTTGCCTTTAAAC
Source organism: Aleadryas rufinucha (assembly GCA_013397815.1). Taxonomy (NCBI): domain Eukaryota; kingdom Metazoa; phylum Chordata; class Aves; order Passeriformes; genus Aleadryas; species Aleadryas rufinucha. Next base: position 184,879 of record VZTH01011544.1, read on the forward strand.
AAGGGAAGTTTGCTCTATCAGTGGTTGATTTCCCTGAGGGAGGAAATCCTGAGGGGGGTTATCAGGGAAAGAAAAGCTCTGGGCTCCACTTTCAAAGCAATGCCATGTATGAAGCATGCATCAATCCTGTTAGTACTGCTTATTATTTCACAATGGCATGTCAGGAATTACAAGCACAGACCTTTCTAAGGACTCTTGCAGACCTTTATGCACTCTCATCCTGAGTCAGGATTTTGTAGAATTATGTGCTAATAAAAGCTAATTTTACACATTAAATTGCATTCTTTGAAATTGCTCTTTTAATTGCTGATCTTTCCCTGACTTCTCCACAGGTCTCTCCTAGCCTTCTCGTTGTCAACTTTCTGCCAGGGAGCCCTCCATGCCTCATCATTAGGACTAAAATCTGCCATCAGTTAACACACAGAGCTTATAACTGGGAGCAGCCCCCCCGCCTTGCATGGGAGCACGGACAGTAATAGACACTATAGTGGCAGCACCAAAGGGAGTTTTACCTTGTATTTTAATGACTTGTGCTTGATTACGTTTGCTAGATTGAACCGAAGTTCATTTAGTAATTGGTATGATTCTTACAGGGTACACATTTGACATTCCTCCCTCATTAAAGAGCTCCAACAATGGCTGTTGCAACTTTCATCTCAAGGGTGACCCTCTCAGATACATATCCAGTCTTTTTCTTTTGACAAACCACCCAACGGCATTTATTAACACTTAACCATCTGCAGCCAGCCCCTCCTAGTACCTTCTCCCTTGCTTTGATGATATAATTAAAAGCCTTCTGCATTATCTCCCTCAGAGCAATAAGTCTAGGTGCGTCAGCCCCTGCATTGTGTTATTCGATTCTCTCTGTATCAGCTGTTCCTTGCGATGGGCTCATTTTTCATATGTTGTAAAGATTAGCTGGTGGAGTGGGAGATCAGAGGCATGAGACTGGAGTGTGGCTCTCGATATTAGTAACCAGATGCTCATTTGAAATGGTGATGGGGTTTGCTGTTATCTGTTAGATTATTTGGCTCCTTTGCTTTTACCTGAAGATAAACTGGTTTAAGCACTAGTCAATGAAAATTAGCATCATCTTTAGTGGCTTGTTATGATAGAGTACTCTTATCAGTCTGGTTTAGTGTGGCTGTTCTGTCCTTGAGTCTGTTTTACAGAAATCACAGCTTTGTTTATGCATGTGCCCAAACTTGCCTGTTTGACCTTTGAAACTGTGATTATAATATTAATCTATGGGACTATTCTGTTGCAAATCACTTAGGTGGTCTGTATTTCAGAGGATTTCATTGTGGGACCTCCCTCTTGTCCAGCATGATGTTCCATTATTGTTAGTATATTCTACATTGAAAGCTAACTCAGACTGGTGTTTCAGTACATCTTGTTGTCTGGCTGCTTTTTGTGGGGTTTTTTTGTGTGCAGTGGAGGAGCTGGGATAGCACTGTGCTTCTGTTTGTCCACTTGCACTGATTTTGTATAACTTTATAACAAAGTTGCTTAGCTACAGAAAAACTTGGTACAATGCTTGCATGCAGATACAAACTTCAGCCCACAAATCCTCAGTGTCCTGTGGTGTAGCTAAATAGCATTATTCCAGTTTGCAGGTGGGGAGACTGCATGTGTCAGAGCCACACAGACACTGGCGACAGAACTAGCATTTACTGGGGAGTTCCTGTTTTACAGCCTTGCTTGATGCCTAGCCCCTGCAGCCTTCCCCCGCCTGGTGTTTAAGGGGGGGTGTATGAAAGATCTTGAATAGGAAGAGAAAAAACTGGCATTCTGGCACTAAAGAAATTTTGTCTTGTTTCTCATCTTCAAGCTAAGAATTAGATTTTTTTCCTCTCATTTTTGCCTCTGCTTCCCATGTTGCATCCATTTCTATATTTTTACATGTTTATTGCCTTGTTCCATTGATTTGTTAATTTTCCCAGTAAACTATTATATTTGTTACATAGATACAAAGGAACCTTTCTCAGAGAAAACAGGAATTTTCTCCCTCTCATACGTACACAAAATGTGAAAACCATTCTCAGGATGTAGAGCAGGAGGGAATCTACTGACTTCCAATTGCAAGATCTCATTAAAATTAGTGGTTTCCCTATCCTCTTTGCATAAGGAACATTGCTATTTGGGCTGCCTTCCACAGCAACATCTGGGCCACTGATAACATCAGTACTGGAGCATTGCTAGGTGAGCTCATGTTTAGTTAATGAAGTAATCTACTGCAAGTGCATATATCATTTTCTAGTACCACATACTTCACTGCAAAGTGTTGTACTACTATTATAGGAGCTTTCCTTTGCAAATGGGACTTAAAGAATTTTGTTATAGTCAAAAATATGCGTAGCTTGAATGGCATGCTTGAGAAATGCCACATAAGTTATGAAATGTTAAGACTTAAATACTTTGGTAGTTCAAGGCATTAATTGAGAAATGCACTTAAAAATGGCTTACTGGAACACCTGATGTTCTTGGTAGCTTTGGTGTTACTAAATATCTGGTGTGATAGTACTGGTTTACTATTTTTTTATATATATATATATATGCACACCCAGTTTGTGAGTGATCCTTCTGCTGGGCTAACTACATAATAAAAGTGATCATGATCACAAACATCTGACATGTTCTGGAATAAGCAAACCAAGTTGGATAGAGTACACTGATAAAATATGTTCATTCAAACTTAATTATGAAATCCAGACATCAAAGGAAGAAAAATGAAAACTGAGACAATTTCAGGTGTGGAGTGAAATTTCTCTCCTTAATAGCCTCTGACCATGAATACAGTTACGGATGTCTTGAACAGCTCAGCATAGCCCCTGCCTGTTGTTGTGTTTTGTCTTTTTAATCTGCAGGCTAAATATTCTTGTGGCTTTTCTCTTCTGAGAACTAGTGGCAAGTGTTCAGACAGCCAGAATGCTCTCAAATGAGGCCACAGATTTGTGGAAGGGAAAGTAATATTGGCCTAAAATATCTAGCTGGTTTGAGACAGGTTCCAAAAAGGATTTCCATTATCCAAGAACAGGGAAAACATAAAGAGAAGCAATAGAAGCAGTCAATGAGTCTTTATGATTTAAACTTTGTTCTTAAAATGTTGAAGCTACCAGAGATTCCTGGGGTTCTGAAATATTAACCTGCCACTTCTCTGAAAGAAAAGACTTCCCTGTTTGCCATTGTTTGGGTTATGATGATACTGATCTTTCCCACCTTACTGGGCTGGATAGCCAAATGCTTTGTAATTGAGCTTTGGCAGTCATTTGTAATGTGTAGTGTAGGAAAGGTGAGCAGACCCCATCTCCTTCCCCTCTTCCCCTCCAGGAAGTGTTGGAGAAAAGACAGTAGTGTTGTTGTGTTTGCTAGCAGAACATGCCCAGCCTTGCATATATATTAAGGCAGGCACTTAGCCAGAAGCTTTGAATTATTGTACCCTGACATTACCCACTGTAACTTTTAGCACTCTGGGCCCATTACTTTGGCTTCCTGCCCAGTAATGTGCAATTTCCACTTACATGAGAAGATGTAGCAGGAGTAATGACTCCTTGGAGGAGGTGTTTTCTTTTGCAGCAAATCAGCCCAGGGCCAGCAGGTGTGTAAGTTTATAGACACAGGCCAGTAATGGCAGCCTGAGCTCTTCTCTTCTGGCGATCCAACAGTAGATGGAAAGGAACAGACCTTTGCACACTTGTCACTATCCCCTGACCTCATTGCAAAGTCAAGCTCTTGTAAACAGCCATGCAAAAGCTCCATGATTTCCCTTTTTTGTTCTTTTCCAGGCACCCCAGAATGCACATCAGAACTGGGCTGATGGATGCCCATCTCTACTGTCTGAAGAAATACGTGGTAGACTTCCTGGTAGAAAACAGGTAAGAAACCAAGCAACACACAAGGTAGTAGCAGGTGTTTGCATTGACATGTGGTTTACACCAGAGCTTTTAAAGGAAGATTTTTTTTTTCATTAAATTAGCTAGCATAAAATGGAAATATAAAAGAAACCAGTTTTCAGAATACTTTAACTACACTAAAAGGAATGCCAAGCATTATGTCTGAGTTTCTTATTAGGATCTTTTTGAAAAAACAAAACAAAAACCAAAACGAAACAAAACCAACAAACCAGCATAAGTGAACACTAACATTTTTGTCTCTGTTATGCATCCCTCCTTTTTCTAATGTATCTGTTCTTTTTGGCTGTTCATTTTACCAGGGCTTCCCCATTGTTAGGCTTGTGAATACATTTCTGACCTTTGATTTCCCCCACCACAGTCTGTTTTGGTCTTTGCAATCACCTTCTCTCTGCCCCTTCACATCCACCACCACTGCAGGTGGGCTATCTCTGTAGCATCCTATGTTTTTAGCTTGTGATATTCCTCTGTCAAAACTCTGAGACCACCCACTGAGAGTAAGAAAAACATCCATTTATGGAAGTGGAGAAGGATCTTAGCTATAATATTTCATGAAACAGACAAAAAAAACCCCCACCCTGTTTGTTTTTAAAAAACAAACAAATGAACACTCCCCCTCACAGTAAGTAGTTCAGTTTTGGAATGATGTCCTGTTCCTAGACTTTTTATAGCCCTCTCATGCCCATTACATATACTGAACGCTCACTGAGTTCTCAAGAGTTTTTCTCCCCTTTCAAGTAAGATAAAAGATACAGGGGCTAAGTGTTGTGTTCATAGTAAATTTTCTTAGCAGATAAACTGACATGTGAAAAAACATTGAGGGTGGGAGATTTATGTTAGTCTTGACCATATACAAATCTGGTGATACTGCTAGATACATGCTTGAAGGAGCTCTTCCAGAATAAGGGTCTGTGAGCACATTAAAATTAAGTGGAAAATCTGTATTAATCCCTAGGGCAATTTTTTACCATGCATAAGAATAAGGCTTATCTGATATTTTGACTGGTACATGGGGGCATTGTACGAGTTATTTTAGTTCCCACTTGGGTACAGAAACATGTGAAAGGTGAGAAAGCTTCAGGAGCAGCAGATGCTTTAAACATGGAAGAAACAATTTATTCAAGTGTATTTTAGAAAGTTGCTGAGGGTTTGGAATTCTTGTGCTTCCTGTGGATAGCATGAAGCAGTGTTTACACCTTTCTTTTGTCATAATACAGCACGTAGAACTCATTTCTTGAAATCCTAGCACCTAGTTTTGCTGGGATTAGACACTTCTGGAATATTAGACATTTCACACATTCAGTTATTTCTCCCTGGTACTTCATTTGGTTTTGAATTTAGATCTGTGGGACAAGGATGGTATTTGTCAGATACATCACTCAGAGAGGCCTCTGAGTGTAAATAGCAGTTACTTCAGATTTCAAGCCTTTGTGCTATTTCAGTGGAAACTGATGAGATCTTTGACTGTGTCAGTCGGGATTTTACCTTGTATTAACCAAAGCCAGTAGAGTGAAATTCAGCTCTGAACTCTTCTAGTTGCCCCCAGATCCCCATAGAACAAGTCTACTGACTTTTTGCAAGTATGACCAACTGGGATTTTTTTGTTGTTTTCTATGGAGAGGTCATTCTCTGTCTTCACTATTTTTTGAAGCTGTGCTGTTTTTCTGTGACACTTCCATGACAAATAGATTATTACAGCAGCTAGGCAGCATTTCTTAAGACCTGATAGCAACATCTGGCTTAGTAATGGTAGGTAACTGCTTCATTCTCTTTATTACACAAATGCTGCTTATTCGGTCAATTGAGAGAGTCAATTGCAAGTAATGTGCTTAACTGGCAGATCTGGGGAATGGGATTTTTGCCATGAGGAATAACTTCAGCTTTCAGACTTCTGGCACTGATGGGCATTTGCAGCTTGTTTTTCTTCTCTGAGGAAGGGGAGGACAGTGCATACTCAAAGATCTTTCCATGTTTGGCAGCAATATGCCAAGACTTTTGAAAGACTCTGGGGATTCTTTTTTTTTTTTTGCCTCAAAAGTACTGACATCTACATAATTGTTTGGGTTTAAGGATTCTTCTTAATGCTTTGGTTTTTAGTCCAGAGAGAACCTACAGTAAGATTTTGCCTCTCTGCAATTCCGCACCAGGACTGGAGAAGGTCAGATGCCTTGTTTAAGTTGTGCGTGTTTAAAACTAACAGCAGGGACTGAAGTGAACAGTGAAGCTCTTGTACGGTGCCAGGAAGTACTGACATGGTGTACTTCCTCAATATTACAATATTTACATTGTGTTAATATTTTAACAGCGGGGTTTGATGGCAGGCAGAACACCTTTTTTCATTGTTTGTAGCGTAGTGAGGCATTTACATTTTTTCAAATTTTTTTTTACATACAAAAGTTGAAAAGATGTTGCCCAGCAGTAAAAAATTCAGATGCTACAACTGCCTTTTGTAGAGGAAAATTATGCTTACTTCCAGGTTGAAGCATTACATGAAAACTAATGTGACTATCTATATGGGACCTGTTTCTTCTTCATTGAGTCCCAGCTTAGCTGCAAAGATGTGGTAAGAACAAGCTCTGCCTGGGTGAATCTAGTTTGTTTATAGCTGTATCTGTAAGGGTAAATTGCATTCAGACTAATATATATGATGTAGGTAAAGTACAAAGTCACGAGCAACTAATACGAAAACAGCAAAAAGAGAATGTGAAATGGCTAAACCTTGGTTCTGTCTGAGTGTATAAATCTTGCTTTAGGATTTGGAACAACTTTGTTGTGTGGCAGCTTTTGGAAAAAGGCTGAATATTCAGCTCTAAGATGAAGTCATGATACCAAGGGGTTTTTTCTCAGCTTTATCACTGCCTTGCTTTGTGGTACTAGACAGATCTTTTGATTTTTCTATGCACTTGTTTCCTCTTCTGGGTGGGATTGTTTGGAAAATAATCAGTATTTGTTTGGCAGCAGTGAGATTCTATGACGAGGCATGTTAGGAGAGGTCAAAATACTGTTTGGTAGCCTGTAACTCAGTTTGTAGTCCTTTAATACATTTTTATGAACTATTTTAAAAGGCCTGAATTTATGATTATCCTGCCTGAAGTTTTATTGCACTATAGCAAATCAAATTCTTGAGTTTTAAAAAGCAGAACTTGCTAGTGCCTTTGAATAAAAGTAGAGGAAATATTCTGTTCATTAGAACCCCCTCAAATATGTACGTCCAGACAAAAATAAAAAATACCATGCCCCTAATGTAATTTAAACCTGGGGAATTTATTTTTCAGGAATGAAACTGCTTTTTCTTTCCTCTCGTAGGAGGAAAAAATGCATTTTGGCAGTTAAATCTTCATCTATCACTCATCCACTAGTTCAGTATTGGATCCTAGTGAAGTCAAGTGTGCAAGGGTCCTACCCTGTCCGAGTCTACCAAGTTCAAATGCTCATGGTTCCATGCTGGCTTGGGGAACAGCTGAAGAAATTCTTGCCCATAGCAGTTTATTTCCTACAGCTGGAATTTGTTCCTTCTCTTCTTTCCACACTTCTGCTTCACCAGGGTTGGTTGATTAAAAAGTGCTCTTTGATCAGCCGCAGTACACTGGCAGCTTCTGCACAGGGGTGCCAGTACGAGACTGGGAGCTCTGCCCTCGGATACCCAACACTGGTGACTTCTGGGTCTGTCCATATGAGATTCACAAGAGGTCACAGACCATACCCTGCTACCAACTGGATTTATCCTGTCTGAACAGGAACTGTGACCTCAGTGTGAAGCAGCTCTTGCTTGGGCTGAATTTTTTGCTGGTGGTACCTGACCCTGGGGTTTATTTCAGCAGAGGCCTTTGATTCTTCACCCGGTTCCTTTCTTCATCAGTGAAATTAGAGTTGCTGCGGTTGGTCTTGGTAGAGAGTGTAGCATTGTATCATACCTCCGCACGGGAGGGAAATCAGTTAGAAATGTGAGCTCCTTGTATTTAGGTGAGAGCTTTCCTTTCCTCAGCATTTCCTCTTTCAGAGCAAAGCCAGCCCGGGGATCTCCTAGGTGCCGCGCTTTGTGGCGTGGGAAGACAGGCAAGCATAGGCCATGCGTGCTGCTGGAGCTGCTCTGCCAGCACAGGGCAGGGATAGTTGAAGGTGAACACCTGCACCACATGATGAACTGCACAATATTGCTTTTCTTAAAGCGATCGTTCCACAAGCTGAGCCAGCAGCGAGACAGAAGCAGAGGCTGTAGCTGGCTGGGGGCACGGCTCCACCCCACAGCTGGCGGGCCTCACACCCCTGGGGCCCTGGGGTGGCAGCCAGCACAGTAGCCAGTCCCTTTTTTGGCACTCTCCTGAGTGCTAGGTTGGAATCCTGCCTTGCTGCTGCATTCAGAGCAGATGGAAGAAGAGAGTCCTTATTCCCTTTCCCCATGAACTTCATGTGTAGCAGAGGGCAGGATGTGGGCCTGTGCCGCGTGAGCCCCGCGTGTTGCACAGACATGCGCTGGTATTTCTTTGCTGTGTGCTGACAGTTGGCTTGCTAACAATCCCAGCAAAGCTGCTACCAGGAGAAATGTGATCAAAGGGAAATTGCATGGTAGCTTGTGTGCTTTTTTTCCTGAAAATTTCTGAAGCTTTGGCCTGGTGAAGTAAGATACCTAATTCAGGGGAAGGCAGAGGGGAGATAGATATAGAGCAACCCCTTTCCTTGTGAAGTTTTAACATGAAAAATTCAAACTTGCTTTGGAAATTTAAATCTTGAAGATATGTCTCTGTGTATATCCTGTGAATATACTTAAGAACATACATAATAAACATTTATAATATATGTATGCATGAATGGCATTGTGCCCAAAGTCAGTTGTGCAGCTACAGATGACATTTGTTACATTTGTAAGAATTTTACCACGCTTGCAGCTGAAACCTGTAGGCATATGGAGACTGCTGTTTTCACCCCTCATTGAGGTAGACCAGAAAGTCCAAAGCCAGATCAAGGCTGCCTAAAGCAATGCAGTATGTGGTCCTAATCAATAAGGTCCCCAAAATAATTTTTCTCAAATTTCATCAGTGCAGAGCTTGTCAGGAATATACTAACCAAGCCTTAGTTACAGGTTGAGCATACAAAAAGCCACATTTAAAAATACTAACTTCATAAATTGTAGCACTTGCCCATTAATAAGTGCTGCAACTGAGACTCCCTGTGCAACTTTTTACTTTTGTATTTCCCACATATTATGGTACAGCCTCAGTTACATGACTTTGTACCTTGTTTTGGGGGATTTTTTCCCCTCTGTGACCATTGCTTCATTTATTGCCTGAGATGTTTACTGAAGGAGATACTGTTCAGTGTTATACATAACTTCTGTAGTTCAGGTGAAGGCCACCAGTCTCATTCCCTGTTTAAACCTTGTTCTGAAAATAAGGTAAATACTTTCCTTTTGGAAAGGTAAAGGTAAGCTGTGGTAGCACAGACTCTTTCCCATGGGAATTTTTCTCTTCTTCTCCCTGTGTTCTATAAATAAGGATAAGGTTTGGATGTTATTGAAACTGTCTCTGGAAAGATGGGCAGTTCAACCTGGCCTATCGGCCTAGGGGGAGGTTTTGAGTTTACCCAATCCGGAGGAACTTTTAAAAGTCTATATAAGTTTTAGAATTAAATAATAAAATGAGAATTCCGCCTCACCCAATTCAGTCTGGTTCTTGCACGAGGCTAGCGCTCGACAGCGACAGTAAATACATTCCTCTTGGTGCTCATCACTGATACTGTAATGCCCACTATCTTTTCAGCACCTCTACTAGTGAGGCAGTGGTTTTTCCCCTTCTGAAAGTGGGAAACCAGGGTACACGAGAGCTGAGGTTTGAAGCATCTTTGTCTTAAGTATGCCATTTTTCAATTCTTAATGTTATACAGGGAGCTCATAACGTTGAAAAAATCCATTCCATTGATGATAGCTGTTGCAGAGTGATAATCAATGGCAACCTGCAGAAATTAGATTTATGCTCTGCATTCAGCAGCATCCATAAAATCCTCTGACAAAAGGGAATTACCAAAAAAATATTTAAAAATCAGTGCTTCAAGCATCATTCATTTGCCTTACATCTTAGCAGTTCTTTTCTCCTTTTGCATCTTTCTGCCATGTACATTTAACACACATGTTTTAACAAATGAGGCAGTCATTCTTCTGCCTCATTACACAACGCTGATTCATCCCCAGGGCATAGTCCATCTTGGCATTGGGTGAAGAAGAGATTGAGACTGGGGAGAGGAAAAGTAGGTCTGTTCTTAAGGGTTGTATCATAATGTGAACACAAATGATCTTAATTGAGGTATAAGCAACATGCTTATAGCTTTTCTTGAGTGCCCAAACTGTTACCATGATATTCTTTAAGTGTGTGTGTATATATATTTATGTATGTGACACTTTTAGAATGAATCAATGAGTCTGCTGTGACTCTCGCTAATGGAGTAGCTGTTATCAATATAGATTTATCACCTTTCAGGTCAGCCACCAGAAGGATATGGGATGCTCTAAACTTCAAAGAATATCCATCTCAGTACTTATAACCCTGGAGCATACTCTGTTTCTCTGTGGAGCAGTGCTCAAGCACTTCAATTACCTTGCAGAAAAGAGAGAATGGAGCATGCCCAAGGTAGAAGGACTTCTACCTTTTAGAAGTAAAAAAACTCAAAACAAACAGGGCTCTTCCAAGCATGTGCAAACAGTGGTTTTTTCAGACTTAGCCTGATGTAGTATGGGCACTTTTCCTGTTTACAAATGTAATGCCCAGATGAAAAGACAACCCTGTGCTGTGCCAAATTCCAAGCATGGAAGTGCAAGCGCTTTTCAGCAGAGCAGATGAAATATTTTTAACATGGTCAAAACAAAGGGGTTTTTCCATAATTTTGTTCTTGGAAATAGCTGAGACATTTTTGATGACGCTATCCAAAAAATAATCAGCTTGAGGGAAACACCTGGCATGGGTAATTTCAGCCAAAACAGTTACACTTTGGCAAAGTTTACAAACAGATGAAGACAGAAACTTAAATAGGAAATTCTGGGCAATTTTTCTTTAGGCACCCTTGTTGCACCACCTCTGAATGTTGGTCATCTCAGATTTGGTGGAGGCAGATGCCACTGTGTGTTTGCTCAGATGTTCTCTGTTGTCCACCGGAGTGTCACGTGCACTTTCTGACATAAGAAGATCTTCAGACTTCATTTCAAAAGACTGTAGGCATATGTGAAACAAAACTGACAACACACGTATTCCTCTTACACATTAGGACATTTCACATACTTTTAGGGTGTCCTTCCCCCTTCTTCCTCCTAAAAGTCTGGTAAAATTTTATTGTGATTATAATGTGTTTTGCAAATCACCATTTTGTCCAGAATCTAGTCCTTCTGAAGTTTTGGGTGTAGAAAAAGCCAGTTTCCCTGGTAAAGTCACCTGGGAAGTGGGCAGCTCTTCCTGCAGCCAGAAGGATCATGTGTGGTACTGGAAAGGCAAGAATGATGAACGACAGCACTGTGGTCACTTCAAAAGGTCTGAGTTAGCAATTCACAGTGCCTTATCATGTGAATGCTGAGTGCTAACATCTTGCCTGCCGCCAGGGAAATCCACTTTCCCTGGGGAGCCCTCCTCTCGGGGTGCACCCCGTGAGAGTCGGGGCTGTAGCTAAGAAAACAAATCAGCTTTCTGCAGTTCTTCCAGCACTGGAGAGCTGCCTGCCAGAATTTGCCAGCAGAGAAACTCTTTTCTGAAGTGAGCAAATTTGCAGTAAACTTTATAGCCAAAGTCGGTATGATTTGTTTACAAAGTTAAACACTGGGGTTTGGGTTGGTTTTTTGGGGTTTTTTAAACTGCTGAAATAAATAAGAGCAAATTGTGTGAGGTCATAGTGCTCTGCCTTTCCAAACTGCTTCAGCTGCAATCCCAGAGCACACTTCTCTGCTCAGCTCCCCTCTGCTGTGTCCAGAGAGCCTCCGCTGGGCCAGCACCAGGAGGGGAGAGGAAGGTTTGCTGTCTCAGTGCTATGTTGGGAGATCTGTGGCCAAGAAAAGAGCTGCAGCAGAGCCACCCTTCTCCCCCTCGATAAAGGGCAGGGCAGTGTGAGATCTTTGGAAACTGGAGGTGCGAGTGACTGGCTCTGGAGCTCCTGCTTGGATGGCTGTGTGCTGTGCTGTACACAAAGGCCCCTGCAGGTTTATATTAAGGTGCTGCCCAGACTAAACCAGTGCATTTTTTCTTTTTCCCCTCTAAATGCCTTTTTATCATTCAGGCTGTCACCTGTGTTTCCTGGCAAGGGCTGCTGGCTGGGGGAGGTCTGGCAGAGCTGAACACCCAGCTTTGGTGGTCTTTGTGTGGCTGCCTGAAAGATGGCTTAAAACAGAACCTGCTCTGTGAATACCTGCGAGTTAACATGTGTCAGCCGTGTGGCTGGAAGGTTTCGCCTTTGCTGTAAAGAGAGATTTTATAATGAATACTTTCCTTGTGATTAAAACAGATAAATAAACAAATAGCTCCTACAGGAAGTATACTGTGTGAAGACAGGGCAAATAGATTGTAGCTTTCCAAACAGGGAAGAGAAGAAGGGGGGGGAACCCACAATCAACCCAACCCAAGCTCCTCCTCAGTGCATTTAATCTATTACAACGTGAAATGGCAATTCATCTTTCCCATTTCCTTTCCTTGTCAAACATATCCAGCTGTTGGAGCTTTCCCTGCTCCCTACTCGAAATGCCAGGATTTGAAATTTGTTGATGTCCTACTCCTTCAGGGTGTCATTACCGTTATCATCTTTCCATGGTACCAATCAAGCTTACTACTGAAACCACAGGGGGAAAAGCCCTAATGATCCAAACTAGATTTAAACACATTATGATTTTCAGCAAATGCCATCTGTAAGAAATACAATTCCTTTTCCTGTTGGCAGACTACCTGGGAGTAGACATATCTTTAGATGTGCTGAATTGGAGCTGATCAACTTCATGAATGACTGCAAACCTTTCTGTGAGACCACGATACTCCATAGTGGCCACATGCCTGGGATCTCGAAGCATGCTTGGTCACAGCACAGTATTCTTAGCATCCAGGCTGCTCCTAATGCAAATTTTTTCTAAGGTGAATGTTAAAATGTGTTAATTTTGTCCTCTAACTGTGATTTACAGCATCATATTATGACCCTTTGGATTCTGTAAAAAAAGTGAATTTAGGGAGGGCATGAAAAACGTCATTCAATTATAGAACCATAAAAATATTTAGACTGGGGAGGGATGTCTAGCAGAATCTAGTCCAACCTCCTGCTCAAGTAAGTCTAACTTTTGTGTTTCTTACGGGGTTTTTTGCAGTTGAGTTTTGAAAATCTCTAAAGATGGAAACTGGGCCTTGTCCCAGGACTGTACCATTCACTGAGAAGTTGTTTTCTTTATGTCCCAACTGGAATTTCCCTTGTTGCAGCTTGCATCTGTTGCCTCTTGCCCTCTCACTGTGCACCTCTTGGAAAAGTCTGGCTGTCTTCTAATCACTTCACTTGTGGTAGTGGAAAAGTGTAATCAGATTCCCCCGCAGCCTTCTTTTCTCAAGGCTGAACAAACCCAGCTCCCTCAGCTTTTTCTCCTGTGTCATGTGCTCTTGGCCCTCTTGGTGGCCTCAGCTGGGCTTGCTCTGATCTGATAATAAACATTAAAAATTGTTAACTATTTTTTTCCACTGTTTGATGCAGTTTCAGTTTCCTTGGGTAACCTTCAGTCAAGTTGACTTTTTTCTTCACACGAGATGTGAATTTGGAGCCAAGGAGAAATTCATTTACCCATCTTTGTGTGCTTTTTTCCCCCTTTATTTTTTTTTTCCTTTAATCATTGCCACTTGGACAGTATCACCCTAAGCATTCTTGTATCGGTGCAGTACATTTTCTGTACCCAACACTACTTGCATGTAAGGTAATACTTTGGGTGAAGTTATTATCTTGCTGCGTTGAACATCTCCCTGTGAGGATACAATCCTTATACTATGATATCATATATCTGTGTCTTGCAGTGGAAAATATAATTCCATTGTATTCTCCATTCAGATGTTCTGAATGTACAATTTTAAAGATAATGGCTTCCTTTCTACCCTTCTCTGTTTTGCTTCTAAATCACTCTTCATCCACAACACCTCAGTCACTGACACATCCTTCTGAAATGCTGTCCCCTTTTACTGACAGGTTGAATTTTGGGTAAAGAGAGAAAACAATTATTATTTTCCTAGTATTTAATTTTTCTTACAGTTTTTTTTAATTCTAGGTGTTAGTTCAATGTTAAATTTCGTTGTGCCTTAGCCAGGCAAGTGAAACATGAACAACAATAAGTATGTCTGTAACACTGTTGCTGACTTTATTATTGCATTGAATTATTGTGGTGGGAGACTTTTAACTTCCTGCATATAGATGGGACAGTAAATGCTACCAGTGTTGATAGAGCACACATGCATGAATAGAGTAGCTAAGTGTCTTCATTAAGTTAGTGAACCATCATTCTATCAGTAATGGTACTCTGAGTTCCATTCTGAATGTGATAAGGAGCCTAGAGCATGAGGTAAGGGTTGATCTTAAAACAGTCTTGAATCAAAGAGGAGCAGCTGTGAATTTCTTTACTTAAAGTGAAAAAAAAGGGGAGTGTAACATTTTAAATCGTCTATGAGAAATGCCGAATGCTGTCTCATTAAGCTACTGGTTTTGAAGAAGTCCAAGAGCTGAATAGAGAGAAGGAGTGATATTTCCCCTAAATCAAAGATGCAAAGATGAACTGTAGCTCACACAGCATTTTACACTGAACTTTTATGGATTGATACCACCTGGAAAGAACATTACAAATAAAAATTCTCTCATGAAAAAGAGGAGATGGGGTTCATTGGCCAAAAAGCTTTCAAAGTTCTTCAAGAAAGAATAAAGTGAAGACAGAAAAAAAGTTTAGTCTTATCACAGACAGAAGATCATCTTGCAAACACCATGGTAAAAACAGAAGAGTTGTCCTACAGGGAGGGATGGAGCAAGGATTAGCAATCAATATAGAGGATAGGAATTAATTAAAGTAGAATGATTGCTGGGGAGGAGGGTGTAGAAATGGTACTTGTATAGGTGGAAGCAGGTACACACCAGAGCTTCCAGTTTATCTTCCAGACTGCTAAGAGAAATTAGTCAGACTGAGGTTTAGGTCCATTTGATTGCAGACCACCAAGCACAGTATCTGCATGGAGAAACAGCAAAGTCATGTGGGCATCTCCACTACCTTGTAATGCAATACCAGTGGAGCAGGGTGGAAGAGGTTGCCCATGTGAAGCTACAGCCATGTCTGTATTTTCTGACACTTATACATTTTATACAGACAAATCTGAAGTGTTTAAATCTCTTTATCTAAATATATAATTATGCACCTAAAGTTGACATAATTCACCAGTTTATGGATACGTCAGCCTTATCAAATGCATCGTATATGTGTGTTTGTTTAGGCAAATTGTCAGAATGCCTCTGTTTTTTTTCAGAAAAGGAGCCTAATTTCAAAGGCACTTAGAAAAAAGGTGGTAACTCAGACACAGATGGCTGCAAAGGCGGAGGTGGGAGAGAAAGGGGAAAGATGAGTTCTGGCAAGGAATCACATTTGTTGCAGGTGCGCTTGTTTTAGAAGAATGGGATGCTGTTTGGGAATGAATGAGATCCATTCCTCAGCAGCATGTACAACCTGCCAAACACCCTGGGTGGCCTCCGACGGTCTCAGAGACTTTTGGTCAGAGAGAAGTTCTAAAAATGTCTAAACTTGTTGGCATTCCCGTGCAAAAGCTGTGTTAGTTGGGAGCTGTGGGGTGTTCCTGGCTGTTTGGCAAGTGGGCAGAGTTAAGGTTACTTAGATGACCTGAGCTGAGTGTGCACATGCTTTCAAAGGATTTGAGTATGTAATTGAGGAGTTTTAATTTCTGTGGTCAATTTTTCAGAAAGCTGCCTTGTTTCCCAAAGGGCTTTTTGGCAGAAGTGGAAGTTAGATCCCTTCTCCTTTAACTGCATCCAGACTTGGTGGAACTTGAGAACAGCTTTTTATGTGGTTTGCATCCATACCATCCCTTTCATACTTTGATCTGGTTCCTCTCCATGTTATGGTGTCTGTGACTGTCACTTGCATGTCTTCTGCTTTCCCCCCATCATCTGGAATGTGGGGTTTTGGTGGTGATTCTGCAGTTTTGGGAAGTCATTCATAAACTTGAGCCTGCAAAGCAAAGCTGTGCAGTTTTACTGGCTTGCTGTGTAATGGCTTTTGAATGAGTCATGCACGTTCTTGTGAGCATTGGGAGTATGTTGCTGTCAGGCTTGAAGGTTTTAGTTAGAAAATAGTATGGAAAGACAAATGAAGCACAAATGCAGTCATGTGGAATTACCTTTTAGTAGAACATTTCTCAAAGTTTCCTTGTCTTCTCCCTAGGCTTTTAACTTCAAAAATAAGAGACACTGACAATTAATTAATATGAAATTGTGACAGGGTGTGAGAAATATATTTACTCTTTTTGTGGTCCAAATTTTGAGAGTAGAACAGGAGAAATAGAACATAGCAAGATATAACAGATGTTTAGTGCTGTGATGGGTGCTTCAGGTTATTGAATTAGGCACAATTAATTGCCTGATAGTTTATTGGCTTGCCTGGTTACTTTGGAGTTAGTAACCAAAGTAACCAGGTCTTGGGTACACCAAACAAAGGCGAAAGGATTATTGCAAGATGTAAGGGCAGAATTAGCCTTCTGCAGAGATGTGGCACACCCTAGAGATTTATCACTTGATTTTTTTTCATTTTGTATGTAGTCCTTCTCTGCTTTCTCCGCATTCTTAGCATGTCTCAGAAATTCCAGCATTTTTAGTAATGAATCAGTGAGAAGAAGGGGAAAGGTCCTGTAATTGCTTTTTCCATTGTGCTTGTTAAAACGACGTTGTGGGAAATGGACCCAAACACTGTCTTTTAAGTGGTGTTGAGTCTGAGGCAGGTGGTATTAACTCAGGACTGCATTAACTCTTTTCAAAAATCTCTTTCCTGTTTCCTTGAGGAAACATGCCTGGTGTATATATGTGCCATGGGCTGCTTGCCTGCCTCTTGCATTGACATTTTAATTTGGTCCATGATATAAATATCATTTCCCTAATCCCCCTTGCCCTGACCCTGTTTTGTCTTTTCTTCAAAGTGAGTTGACTTTTTTTTCTTGAAGGAGGGGGGAGGAGATGGGAATGGTGGCTGGCCGCTGTAGTTTGGAGCATTAAATGCTCAGGGAAAAAAATCTCAGAGTAACTGTTGTTTCTTTCTTTGTATTCACATGGAAATTTTTAATCTCCATCAAAGGATCAGGAGAAAATAACGTTGAGATTCAACAAGAGAGCTCCCAGCTTACATGGAATTTTTAAATGTTATTTGGCTTTATCCTTTAAACGATGAGAACCATGAACTATGTACCTACAGGGTTCAGAATTAACTTTTCTCTTTCTTCCAACACACCCTCTTTTTTTTTCTTCTTCTTCTCCCCTCTCTTTTTCTTACATCTTTATTGTTCTGCATAAACATGCAACTCCCTTCTGGACAAAACTCTTAAGTTGCCTTAGGATTTGTTTAGTTGTATTTATGTATACATTTCTAACATTAATTATGAGCACCAGTCTGAAATACAGCCCCATGTTCTTTTGATGTGATCTGAAGAGTCTCTGTTGAAGGCCATGGAGCTAAGATCAGAACCCAACCCACTGTACGCTTGCATAGCTGTACAAGAGCTAACATTTGCCTGTTTAAAAAAAATACATATGCAAATACATATAAAAGAGCTAATGATCTGCTTATTTGTAGTGGGGAATCACAAACACTATCTGCACCTGTAGATTTAGCTGATTGTGCTGACAGTGATAGCAAGGGAAGCCCCCTGCAACTACCCAAGGAGGGTAACAGCAGATTTCACAGGTGGGTGCTGACAGCAACAGTAAATTTCATGCTTTGTCACAGATTAATAAAACAGGGAGGATATTAAAATGCTAATACTCATTAATACTATTTTATGGTGTTTAACATGAAACATGGAAAATGAAAATGAATGACAGCCGGTAAATGGAACTGACAGTTGTGTTCAGGGTGTCCGAAACTGGTGAGAATAAGCTGCGGGAAGCAAAAGCTGTGGATGCTCCTATTCCTGCTGTGGATCAAGCCAAACAGCACCTACACTTACCTAGACTTGTGCAAGGTCACCTAAACTTAGATTCAAATAGACTCTTCTATTACTGTAAAATATTTTATGAGATTCTTTTCCTTACCATCATTGATCAGAAACATTATTTTCCATGTCCTATGACAGACATAGTCTCCAGCAATACATATATCTAAGAACAGAAATCACAGCCCATTAAAGCATAATTGTGAAACCCTTTTTTGTGTTTTTTTTAGGGGGTCAATATTAATTTTTTTCCCCAAAACTCTTCTTGTGTTTCAGTTGGCTACATTGTTCTTCATTTCTTGCTGAAGTTTCAATAAGCTTCATCCCAGAGGCAGTTGCATTTCAGCAACAAGTAAAAGTTGGCCCTCTGTGGGCCATAATGTAACGTAATATAATATAACATAGTTAGATACAAACTTAATTCTGCCATGTTGTACACTGTTTTAAGTTTATTTATAGTTAAAAGTCTCTGAAAACCTCTGCATAGCTGCGTGTAAATATTAAGCTTTTTGACCTATGGTGTTTTCACCTAATGGTCTTTCACAAGTAAAACTTTTTAATTTAGCATGAACCTTCTCTGTGCCTTTATTGAGATGCAAAAATCCTAGAAACACTGGGAATACATAGAATGCACGGGGACCAGGGATATAGGGTTTCTAAAGATGTAATTATGTCTTGCTGGTAATAACAGTACATGGTAAAATAACAGTTGTCTGACCAAGTAGCCATTTTTGCACCTTAATGTTTTAGGTTTTAAATAAAATTAACCTTGAATATTCTAGGTTTATAATGCCTGGGTCTGGGTCTGCAATCTCCATAGCTGACTGCAAGTGACTGATATGTGCTCTAAGCTCTTAGGTACATTTAATACTGAATTTTCCAGGAGGTCCTTTTGCTTTTAAAATATTTCATCTTCTCTTGAATTCCCAGTATTTTTCTTGCACTTGCACCATGAATTTCAACTGCCCAGTTGTCTTCGTTTCCCCCACTTAGGCACCATCTCTTACTACATCCCCTGTAGTTGTGGCCTGCTGCGTGAATGGCAGATTCCATGCCAGAGATACAACTTCTTTTTGCATGCTTAAAATGTGATCAGTGTCAACCCCTTTCAAAATTTTTGCCAACTCTTGTTCTCAGGATACTGGAGCCACATAAGGTGCATCAGGGATTAGTTGTGTCCCCCGTCTCTTCATTTGCAAGCAGACATCTAACGGCACTCTCCATCTCTGGTGGTTTCATTGAAAACCTGCTACTTTCTGTGGAGGTGAAAACAGACAGAACTTCAAATATCAAAGTTTAGAGAACGAAAAGTCATGAAAACGGGCCTGTCACTTGGACTAGATTTTATGAAAACATATTTATTTTGGCAAATGTTTCTCAAAGGCAGGTTCATGTTTATGCTCCTCACTGTCTGGAGTTTGCTGTGAGGTGTCAAGAGCATGCTTACTCCACATTGGCTTAGAACTGGATTTCTGCCAAAATTCTGTGTGCCCTCCTCTCCTTCCGCTCACCCCTTTACTTTCTTTCTCCTGGTTGTAGCAGATTTTTCCTTCTGTTGATCTCAGTGTGTATTTCATTTTCACTTCTTGGCGCTAACAAAAACAATGAGCTTTAGAAACCAGGGGGCTCCAAGTTTTAAAACCTGAAGAGAATAAAAAAAGATGCTTTCTTCAGCTTATAGTCTTAGGTTTATTTCTTCTTAATATAGGCATGTGAAGTTCGGGATTTGATGGTAAGGATTTTAAACACACTAGACCAGAAACCTTTTTGGTTTGTCTTCTTCTGTATCTAGGTTACAGTCCAGTTGGTTCTTCCAAACTCCTGCTAATTTTTCTCTCTCTTGATGAAGGGTCTTCAGTCCCTCTGCATCTCCTTTGATTTAAATTCCTTTCCTAGTTCCAGCCAGATGTTTGGTTTCCCCCGCTGTTGACAGTCAGATAATAGTCTCACGCTATCACTTCGTATATCTACATTTGCAAGATCTGTTGCAAAAAAAATCCCAAATCTTTCTCACAGAGGGCCTTACTGTGTATTTTTACTGCTTTCCAAAGGCAAATTCCTTTAATGTCGCATATAAATTGCTTCAACAGCAAGCAGAGGCAAACCTTCTTGGTTTTGCTTTTCCAGTAAGAAGGGTGTGTTTCTGAGCCACATCTTATGGATGACCCAGAGATTTGCTCCACCTTTGGCAAAGGAATGTGGCTAGCACTTCAGAGAATTGCAGGAAAGCTTCAGGAGTTTGGCCAAGAAAGATTAAACCATCAAAAACCAGGCAAAACTGCAAAACTTTGTCTTTTCCCCTTTCCACTGCTTTCATTTCCTACCGTGTTGTGTTGTCCTCTGCATCAGACTATTTAAGACTGCCAAATACTTGGGTATTTTATAGGTAATATATCTTATAAATGCCATAGCCAGCCTCTGAGGGAAACAGAGGATTGTCGGTTTTGGATGAAGTATAAAACCCAAGCAGGAAATCATTGCTGAATGGCACAGCTGCAGGCAAACATTGTGAGCTAGTAAACTGCCCATCTGCACAGCCACACGTGTGTGGGAGCGCGGGGCCGGCGCGGCCGCGGCAGAGCGCGCCTGTAAGTGGTTAGCAGGCAGAAATTCAGTGATTAAAGAATGAAGTGTTTTGCTTCGTTAGTTCCTGAAATACAGCTATCTGAAGGTGATTATAATCTTATTTTCAAGCAGGAGGAGAGACTAAAGACCAGAGCTTTTCCTTGTCCATAATAAAACATAAAAGCAAAATTTCAGAGGTGGGCTGGGGTTGATCATCCCACTGCAGGACAGAGGATGTGACACAACCTGCACTGAGGACTGAAGGAAAAGTTTGTCAAGAAAAAGAAACACACTGTATTTGTTCATAGGACTGAACTGGCAATCACATCTGAATCTTCCCTTCAGAGCTGGAGACAGGAAAGACTGTTTCAGTCCTTAAGTCTGCTTCACTATCATTGACCTGAACAGGGGCTTGGGTGGGCTTTGAGCTGGTCTTAAAGTTTGAACTGTGTAAGATCCCCCTTTGCTAGAGATTTTGCCAACCAAAATAATTTTCTCTGTACTCATTCTGGTACTTGCCTTTCGTAATTTAATCTATTAGTTAGTTCCTAGTTTTGCTGTCTTCCATTCTTTCTTTGTGGGTTATTATTTGTTGAGTTCCTCTAGCCAAGCTCACTGTGTTAGTTCTCCCAGTCCTTCCTCTGAAGTTTAGCACTTCCTCTTACACATGCCAAGTTTGAGTTCATTTTCCGCATGATTTTCCCAAGTACTACTTTAAATAATCCGCAATTCAGTAACTAAATGGAGATTGTTAAAATAATGAAACAACAACAATAAAGCTCTTTTAAGACTGCACTCCAACTGTAAAAACTGTTGATTTGAGTTTTTTTCCCAAATACTTTAATGAAAAATAAAATTACCTTCTCATAGTCAAAATTAAATTAGCTGGGTTATAATCCCATTGTACAATAGACTTCCTACACTGATATTTGTCTTTTGGAGGAGTTTTTTGTTGATTCACTGCAATGTATAAATCAGTGCAAGAGTAAAGATAATCTAGTGACTGGGGCCCTTGTTTAAGGCATAGGTGGCTTGGGATAAAATCCTCGTGATTTCTCCGCCTCCTAGTATTGGGGTGTCAGAATGGATATAATAAAAGTTGAAATCTGTAAACAGGGCAGATAAGTGTATTGCCAGCTGAAGCCTCTGGAAGCTTTCTGTTCATTTAAATGTTTTGCACTGGAGCCTCTAAAGAGCATAAAAGTCTTGGGACCTAAACTGGTCAAAATGTGCTCATTTCTCTTGGTTAAAGGACTGAGTCTAAAATGTTCTGTATGTTTCGTGTGAGCAGGAGTATCATGAATGTATGCATCATAAATATTTTAATTGAAGGATCTGATATTTCATATATCCTTCAGCATTTCTGTATTTTTATCACAAAGAAAAGGAGCTGCTTTGGTTTTTCTGCTATAGGCACTTTATTGTCGCTTTTCCTGTCAATTGATGCAATTTTTTAAGCCACATAAAGGGATTTCAGTTTTTGTCATTACAGTGTGGGTACTTTCTGCATTCCATCTGCACACAAGTATGAATTCTAGGATGATGACATTAAATTTTAGGTGTCTCTGTTAAAATTTAGGGAATACAGTTCTGAAAATGAAGCTTTTTCCTCATTTTGAATCTTTCTTTATATTTTAATGCATTCAGGAAGCAGGTGACTAGTGAACATTGTCTTAATGTCTTGCCATTTTGATTCATCCTCATGAAGTGTGCAAAATGTCTGATAATGTTATGCAAAGAAAATGAAGACATGTAAGTTCTAGCATTCACAGACTTCATGTGTGCGTCTCCTTCCCCAGGACAATCACATCTCTCCGGAGTGAACTGATTCCACATCTGGTTAGGAAACAGTTTTCTTCTCCTGCATCATTGCAGCAAGGACTAGACAACAAAGAAGAGGACCAAAAGAAAAAAGAGCAAGCATCCCTAGGTCAGTACAATATCAAAAATTTGGGTTTAGGGAAGTTTTAAAGTCCATATGCTACATCTGAGTTACTGAGTAGGCTACAGAACTAGCCTGAAACACTATTTTAGAGATTCAGCTTTTTTTTTTCCTCATGATAGCAAAGATTCTAGTAGATTTCTTTTTTAAACAGTATTGTGTACTGTATACATTTTTTTGTCCTCCCTTATTTAGGTGTAAACCATAAGCAAATCAGCTAGGAGCTCTGTACTTTTTTTTTCTGGGAAAAAAGTTAGATTCATTTTTGAAAATGTAATTTTAGGAGAGAGTTCCTAAAATTGCATAGGACAACAGACTAAGCCTTAACCACCCTGCACTGGGAACTGGACAGGATCTCAGATCCTGGAATTTATTTTTAGCATTTCCCCCGTCTCCTTGTGTGACCTTGGGCAAAACATTGCATCTGTCCTGATTCCTTGATTCACACCTGCAGAATAAAAATAAGCACTTACTCACAACATGTGATAAAATCTATTAATGATTGCTGAGTATCTAGCCATGGAGATGAGGTGAGGCAAAGATTTCCCTTCACCAACGGTATTTTAATAGTATTCCTCTTCAGAAAGTATTTCATTAAATCCTGTCTAACTTCATGCATGTGTGTGTTCTCCAGACATTTATAGTTTCATAAAGGAAGATAATAGCTTGCTGAAACCTGCTCCAGATAACTCTTGTTGGAATGATCATAGAGGAGATATGAATGAAACTCTCCACGAAGGAAAAGTGTGCTGCTACGTCCATATCATGAAGGAGGGGCTGTGCTACCGAGTGAATACACTTGGGCTGTACATTGAAGCCAACAGACAGGTGAGGAAAATACAGAAGTGCCACCTGGGAATACAGCAGTAGCTTACAGGACATTTCAGCCTGCGGGAGTGACTCCCTGCGATACAGCTGAGGAGTATGAGGGACTTGAACCAGTGCCACGTTATCCAGGCACATCACCCTACTGCTTATTGGATAGGGACGTGAGGCCAGGAAACAGTTCTGTTGCTGTTTAACTCTAGATTTGAATTAGCTAAGAAAACCCTCACCCTACACGCTCTTGTGTTTTTATGGGAGGGGCAAGACCTGCAGCTAAAGAGCCAAGAAGTGTGGAAAATAAGAATGGAAGCAGCTTTGATAGCTCATTTAATCCATGTCCTCCATGTCCTAAAAGCAAGATCAGTTTCGACTAGACTCTTCCTAGCAGATGTTTTTTTGTGATCATAACAAAGGTTATTAACAATTTGCAGAAAGACTTAAACTACCCTTTCATTTAAATTGCATAATGATTTCCATTATGAAAGAATTTTTTTATGAAGAGGTTTCCCTACTGTGGTACTCCAGGTAAACACAGAGGTGAACTCTTGATCTGATGCAGTCTGTTGCAGCTTTCACTTTCACATGACTGAGAATTCATAAAATAAAAAAAATCACAGATAAGAATTAGGGAAATCATGTACTGCCTAACAAGCTGATGATTAAAAGCTCTTAATATCTTTATGGGGCAGGGATTTGGGTTTTGAGGGGTTTTTTACTATACTGGCTGATGCAATATACAAGTTCTCACTTCGCTCTGCTAGTGATGAACTTCATTGCTATCAGGAATGGACAGTTTCCTCTATTTTGAAAGACCAATAAGGAGTGCAGTAAGGAAAAACTCAAGATTTCTGGAAGTGGGGCTGGAAAGGTGATAAAGTTGTATTGGGAATTCTGGAAGTGGTCACTGCCTTGCCTTTGCTCTCAGACTGAGTTGATTTCTTTTTAATAACTTTAATGGATTAATTCATGCAAACCAGAATTGCAGAATGGCAGCATGAGTTTACACACTGGAGCTCTTTCTCTTTGATGCTTGTAGAGGAACACAGAAATAAAGTGATTTGCTTTGTGCTTAGGGAGATGAGGAAGAGAGGCAGCACTGCTGTCTGAAAGAGAAAACTTCCCCCAAAAATAGCAGGAACAAGTGTGCCCAAAGGGTTAAGGGAGAATACCACTTGCTAGAGGAAGTGTGCGTGTACATTTGGCAGCAGCCACGTCAGTAAAAAGTTACTGAGTTAAGCCAGTCAGACTCCATGTGGGTTTTTTTGTGTTGGTTTTTTGTTTTTGGTTGGGTTTTTTTTTAACCTAAATATTCTACATTTTGGTTAGTTCAGGAAATATGTGTGCTCCTGGGTGGTACAAAGAATTAGTGTTTTTAAGTCACATTGGGGCCTTCAGTGTTGGAAAGGATTTTCTTTGAATTTTGAACTTTTTCAGGATGGTAAAATTTCTAAGGAAACTATGTGGAGGTAAAACATAAAATGGAGCTTAATGAGGAGTTGTGAGAAAGTAGTTCCTTTTTTCAGTGCCACTGCATTTTGTTTCTCTTGCTAATTCTCGTAAAAGATGCACATTTAATTTTATCTGGGTGGGCGGTTACCTGTTTTGTTGGTCTCTAAGGAAGATTTGGGGTGTTTAGTTTGCTTTTATCTTGGCCTTCACAGACCAGATTCTGATCCCCTTGCTGCGAAGCTGGGACCTATAACTTTGAGGTCCCAAAGGACAGACTCACACAGCAGTAGCAGTCCAGTCCAGTAGCTGTGGGAAGGAATGGCATCCTAACCCATTGCCCTTCTGGTGAGGAAACACTTTGCTCACATAATTTCACTTCCAGCTGGGTTTCTGGATGCCTGCAGCCTGTGTGTGGGCAGGTGGGTTCAGGAGAGAGTTATCTTCAATAGCAGGAAATAGTTTCTTTGTAAGATGAATTAAATCCAAACACATCTTAAACCTTCCCTTGACCCAGGCACTCCCTCTGACTCCTGCCCCCAGTCTAACCTTTCTTTTCAGAGCAAAATGCTTGAGCTTGTAGGTTTCGTGGGTTACCCCTCAGGCTGCACTACCACTGACTGATTCTAATAAGGGCTTTGCTCTGGCCAGTAAAATCCTTTATTTATTTCACTACACCACCTTTCCACTGAGGAGGGAAAGAGTCTTTCTTCATTTCTTTCCCATCCTGCAGATCAACACTGGATAGTAGGAATCTTTCCAACCTATGCTGCAGATATGCTTTGGTGTGTATTCCTTTCTTGGATCTATGTGTCAGGTGACATGTCAGGACAACATCCCTTCACCCTGCCAGCATCATCTGGGCAGATTTGCCTAGTTTGTGGTGTTCGGGTAACCTGGTGGTTTTCTGTAGTGCCTGCATCTTGGACTGAAGGATCTAATCTACTCTTGCTTTTTAAAAAATAAACAAAATCCAAGTCTAGTGGGAAGGGCCAGCTTCAAGATGTAAAGAGCTACAGATGTGGAAATGTCTACTGGGGAAAACAGGCAAATTAAAATGATAGCTCAGAAATGTGAGCTCATCTGATCCCAACTTCTTCAGATCTGTGGGATTTGCTTTCTGAGGTTCACTCCTTAGCCATCAGCTCTTGTTATCCCAGCTTTCTAAGGAAGTAATTTTACACTGTTATATTGTATAGCAGTTCCTTAATAGCAGCTTTGGAAATTGCTGGCAACATTGAGCCAAATTTAACAGAGCAATAGAGATCTCAGAGATAAACTTCTCTAAGAATTTTGTAAAAATAGGTGTTTGGGTAGAGAAAAGGGAGATTTAATGAGTGCTGCTTCCTCCCTTGAGGCAAACTCAGTTGCACCATCATTGTGCTGAGACTCTGGTAGACCTCCCAGATGGACAGTCAGTGCCCACATCCTGGCTGGCCAAGCAGCATGTGCAGAGCTCCACACCAGCCCCAGCACATGCTGCCTCTCATTCAGCCATACAATTTGCTGTGATTCAGACCTCTTAGCCCTCATACATCTGTGTCTCCTGTGTTCCTTTGACTGCCATCTCTGTCCTACCAAGAGACATCATACATTGCGTCACCCCTGCCAGTAACTGTGCAGCACTGTGTCTGTGCATTGTTGCAAGGTTCCCACCTCCTCTGACATCCCCATCCATGCTGTCATCACCTCTTCTGTGCTGTGACCTTGGCCTCATCCTGACTCCAGGAGATGCAGGATGCCTTAGGCTGCTCTTTCACCTACAAGAGGAGGAATGATGGAGTGATATCCCATCTTCCTACAATGCTGGCTCCCCTTCCTTTCAGGAGCCAGTTCAGAATTGCTCTATATGGATTTGTTCTTGGCTACTTCGTGGGCTGTGTCTCTCTCTATTACCACCAGTGCTCTGTCTGCTTATCTAACACCTGCCTTTGCCCTGTCAGGAGCCTTTTCTTGTGCAGCTTTCTACCATCTGGAACAGCCATTTGATCAACTTTAGTTTCTTTCTACTTAAACATCTCAAATACAATTTTGTTGCCCATGCCTCAGAATACTACCTAGTGGAATGGGCTGGACACAGTCATCTTTTTATGCCAGTTTACTGGTTTATATTTGGTATTACTTGCTTCTCTCCCTTGCTTTACTGGACAGCATAAAACACACTGAGCTGCATTTGAAATGGCAGGTGCTGGACATTGTGGTAACATTCAGGATGTCACTGTGTTTGGCTGGAGCCAGCCTGCTTGCTGCTGCTGATCCACTGCTTCTCCACAGGTGGGAAGCTGAGTTGAGAGAAGACATGCACTGTGGTAGCACTATACCTGTGTCCTTTACAAAAGTGGAAGATGATAAATCACACATAGCTGGTGGACATTTGAAATGCAGTAACTCACCTTTTCCCATAAGTTAAGATGTTTATGGCAAATACAGTAGTGCAATGGAAACCAAAGCCATCTTTGAGCTGTTTGTGTAACATGTGGGTACAGCACTATCATGTTAATTTGTGTTGTGGGTTTTTTCATTCAGGTTCCCAAGTTATTGCTTAATCTGGGTCTGGAAGAGCCGCTGGTTCATGGGTCTGCACAGATCACTGATAGAGGCATGGTAAGTGTTCCCTTTTCCCATCTCTGCTCTTTCAGTAAGGATGGAAACACTGCGAGCACTTTGTTTCAAGAACTGCTTGCTAAAATTCAGTCCCATTGTTGGGAGTGAAGCTGAGTTCTGAAGTGTGGAATGGTGGAACATAGGTGATACAGCCCAGAGTCTTCTGTAGGCTCACCCATGGGTTCCTGCCTTTTAGTCTCTCTCTTCTAAAATGTTTGGTAAAAAGTCTCTCTTACTCCTAAGTCAGACACTGCAGTCTCTTGTTCCCTAATGGCAGTTCTGAGTAGTTGAGCGGTTTGCCTCCCAAAGGACACCAAACCCAGAAAGGATCAGAAGCTTTGCTTCTTGCTAATGCATTTTGGTTGAATACCAACTTCAAGCCTCCTTTTGACAGGTCGCACTGGGCAAACCTGAGTGAAACCAGTGAGTACCAGCAGGACTACCATGCCTACCATGCTTAACCTTTCTGCGTGAAGCCTACAGAGCCAGATCCACTAATGGGGTTTTACCAAGCTAACAGACATTGGGAAGAGTGTCTACCTGTCTGTCTATGGGGTGGGCCCCAAATTTCCAGGTCTTTCCTCTGCCAAGGATCCCTCAGGGTAGAGCAGGGTAAACCTTACTGATAAGTGCTTGAGACGTGCTTTGGAAGAGGTCTATGGAGAGCACATATCAGAGAACTCCATGTACTTTTGCTAGTTTCTGTTCTTTTCTTCCCTAGGTTGGATCAGATAGTATCATTGGGTCATCCACACAAATCGGGGAGAAGACATCCATCAAACACTCCGTCATCGGCAGCATGTGTACCATAAAAGACAAAGTTAAGATAACAAACTGTATCATCATGAATTCTGTTACAATTGAGGAAGGGTAGGTTACCTTTTTGTGTCTTAGTTCCCTAAATTTGAAGTTTCTTTTTGTTGATAGATCCCGAGTCAGTAATTTTTGTCCTGTAAAGAATCCTCAGGCAGAAGAGATGATACCAGAGGCTGTGTTTCTAAAGACCGAGTCACAAATAAGTCTCTAAGCAGTCCAGAAGTGCACAAGTGAAATAAACTAACAAGAGGGCTGCAGTCTTGGAACATAAATTTCTTCTTTTTACAGTAGATCCTGTCATCTTCAGAATGTGTAAGTAAGTTAAGTGGATGTATAAGTCTGTATGAGCTTGTGTGTCATTCTTCCAAGCTTTATTTTAGTGGCTGGGTCAGTGAGTGTACCTAAACTATTTGAGGCACAAAGCATATTTTAAAGTGGTACACTTGCCAGCTAGAAATGTTCTTCTCACATTTGAACATTACAGCTTCACCTAAAATCTCATTTTCTTTGGCCCTTTTTTGTCATCATGCAGCCTTTACTTCACCATTGCCTATGCTGAGTAATAGAATAAATGAATCAACTTTTCAAAGAGAAAATCTGCCAGCTCGTAGAGGTTTCTCATGCATTGAAGACACTGACTAAATAGTTAGCCTTGAGCTGTACATTTCTAAATGTGGGAAAAGTGGCCTGTCTGTAATTGTTGATGTCTGCATGCCCCCATCTTTCCATACATGCTGGCTTCCTGTGGATGTCAGTGGAAAGGAAACTGCTGATTGAGTCTGTGCAGACCTGTATAAATTCTCTGCGCCTTCATGGCTTGAGGTTTGCTTAGGGCCTCAGGAAAAAGGCCAAACTCTTAAAAAATGCCAAGTTGGCTCTGAAAGTTGCATATCTGAAAAACGTAAAACCCCAAAGGATGTGGGGTCTATGGAGGATACTACTGTTACATAACTAAATTACAGGTAAGTATGGTACCTTACCACAAAGTGTTTGTCTTTAACAGAAATCCACAGTAATTTCAAGCACATCATAAATCAGAATTCCATTGAGTACAAAAAATAGCTGGTTTCCAGTTCGATCACAGATGGATCCAGTATGGCTGTATCACAAGCACTGCTGTCATAAAAAGTAGAGGAACCTCTCTCATTTGATCATGAGACCTCTGTCGTTTTGATTAATGAATTGATGCCACAATCATAATAGTATGGTTTTGCATATGAGGTCAGCAGCTCTACCATTAAATCGCAGAGGCAGCTAAGTGTATAAATAGCACTATTTTTATGAAGAGTCCCAAATCATCTTGTGTTTGTCTGCATTGGCATTTAGTAGTATTCTAAATCCTAAATCGAGCCCAGAGTTGTTATGTTAAGCATTTCACAAAATTCCACAAGTATCATAAAGTTGGTGATATATTATTTTTAAGAGGGATAAACTGACTTTTGGGGTAACATTTTTGTGAATTCTAGAAAACAATGTGATCCCTAGTCACTCTTGGTGAAAACAATATAGCTACCAAAGAGTGAAAAACTTCACTGTCCCAGGGGTTTACCCCCTTTAGCTGCTCTGTGGTTACTGCACACTGATGCACTGGAGTCAAATTTGTAATTATTCCTCTCCAGCCAGAATTACGACCATAGACCCTGGATCTTTATTGCAAAGCATACTGTAATTAATATTGTGTAGATCTGCACTGATACTGAGCTGGTAAAGTGTTTCTTAATGCATCACAGCAAAAGACGAAGGTGTTTAGATAACTCAGAGAAGTAAGAAAGATCACGTAAATCTTTTCTGAAAGCTGGGATACTGGAAACAACCAAATGCAAAAATTGCTCTGCATTCTAAGTTAATTTATCAAGAGCTACGTGGCACTGCCTTGGTATTTCCCTTGCTTCTTCCATCACTTCTGGCTTCTCTGGGTTGAATCTTACTTTCTTTTTTTTTCCCGTCTCAGCTGCAAAAGTGATCAGCAGCTTCTGTTCACTATGTCAGTGTAGAAAAAGCAAAACAAAACGAACAACAACCCATAACAAAAAACAAACAAAACGCACCAGAAACCAAATGAAAAATGTTTATCTCTTGGTGGTTTTCCTATACTGTGATTTGAGGCTCCTGTTCCATAATTCCTGCAGTATGGAGATCCGCAGATTATAACTCCAGACCAGAACAAAGCTTTTGAATAGCCTCACCACATATAATATCAGCTTCTGAAATGGACAAATTCTTGCTGTGCAGGTGGGAACACCAAAAAGTGCTTAGAACAAAACCAGGTATCTCTTGTTAGGCAGTGGTTGCCTCATTATTGGAGGAACAGAGGTCATGGCCTAGGAGACAATGAATGGATCCCAACTGAATGGATCAAGGAACTGGGTTTAGTTTGGGCAGTCCATTGCATACTGTTTGCAAATTATGATCTGTCCTTCAGGAATGGCTGGTGCATTTGATACTCTGGAGTACCAGAAGCTGGGTTTTTTGTTTGTCCTGGTGTGTAGGGCTTCTGTTACATTATATATGTCTCCTGTGAAGTGATTTGAGTAGATATGAATCCCCCCTCAGAAGAGATTACAGGGGATTAAAGAAGTTAGTAACAGGGCAAAATAATTGGTAGTCCTTTCTTAATGTGTTTCCCACTGTGCAGCTAATTCTTCCATCAATGAGACAATAAAATAGCAAAGATTACATATGTGCTGAATGATGGACATACTTGACCAAGCTGGGAGGGATGTAATTTATACAACAGCACAAGTGCTGAGAGATGCTGACTGCCCAGGTGACAGGCTGCAGTGGCAGAATGATTCTTTTTTCTCTCTGGACGGCTCCCCAGAGCTCAGTGACAAATGACTGCACTGAGTTACATAGTTGGAGAAAATCTACTAAACAAGCTAAAATCATCGGTCACTTGAAAACTTTGTCTGTCTGGATGTCCCTGCAGTAGCTATGTGTGTCCTTAGTCTCTGTAGTGGCTTGGGACTGCCCCTTCTCTTTGTTCTGTTTGCATCAGGAGCAGCACAACAGGGTCCCTGGATTGCTGCATCTTTGGTGCAGGAGTCCCCTAATTTATAGCTCTCTTGCAAAGGGGCATCATGTAACACCCGCAGACTGACTGAAGCTGGTTGCCCAGGGGGATTGTGCCATTTGCAAATGAAAAGTAATGCCTGGTAGATTTAACCCCCTGATAAGCAGGGCTGGCAAACTGGTCACAACAGATGAGAAGAAGGCTGAGGTACTCAACCACTTTTTTTGCCTCATTCTTCACTGTCAGCCTCTCTTCCCACACCTCTCAGCTTTATGGACCATAATACAGGGACTGATCAGAGGGCTGGAGCACTTCTTCTGTGAAGATTGAAAGAGTTGGGGTTGGTCAGAAGAGAAGCCTCCAGGGACACCTCATTGTGGCCTCTCAGAACTTGAAGGGGGTTTTTAAGATTGATAGTTACAAACTTTTCATCCCAGCCTGCTGCGACAGGACAAGGGCTAATGGCTTTAAACTAAAAGAAAGTAGACTTAAATTAGATATAAGGAAGAAATTGTTTACTGTGAGGGTTTTGAGGCATTGGCACAAGTTGACCAGAGAAGTTGGAACTGCCCCATCCCTGGAAGTGTTCAAGGCCAGGCTGGGTGGGACACTGATCAACCTGGTGTAGCTAAAGATGTCCCTGCTCATTTAAAGGGGCATGGACTACATAGCCTTTAAAGGTCCTTTCCAACCCAAATTACTCTATGGTTTTATGATGTTGTTTCACTTGGTAGACTTAGGCACACTTAGCTGTTTTGAAATGAGATCTAGATACGGATGGATTAATTTAGTTTCAGGTTCCTGTTCTGGCTTTTGTTTTTGCAGTCACTGGTTGGTTTGTTGGTTTTTATCAAACATTGGCTTAATTTTTACCAGTCTTGTTGTTTTACTTAGTTTGCTAGTTTCTGGCAGCAGGAACATCTAATTGCTCTGGTCATACAGGACCTTGTGCTGAAGCGCTCTGAGCATTACAAATAATATTAACAGGAAAAACATGTTGAATCCTTTATTCCATCCCTGCAGATAAATATTTCGAAATCTCTTGTTTGTTAGTAAAACTATCCAGTGTATACACTTACGGGAAGGAGCTTGGCCATTTTGTTATGTACGCATTATATCCTTTTTCCTTGGTCGTGGAAAATGAATGTTTCCCTGGGAAAGATTATGGGGAAGGGACTATTTAGTAGGGAAAAAAATCTGGTCTTTGGACTACTTAGAATCTAGTTGAGAAGGCAGGCCTGAAAAGCTCAGATAAATACTGAGTCCACCATAAGCCATGCTTTGAAAAGGTCTTGTTGACATGGTGATAGTCAGTACCATAAGGACTCTCTGACAGGTTTAGTCTGAAATGAAGCATTTTGCTGCTTTTCTTTTTTCATGGAAATACAGGAAAGCATTCTGCTTCAAATGATGTTTTTATGGAAATCATAAATAGGCTGCTCTGATTATCAGAGGGAGCAAATGGCCTAAGATTTGCATCTAGATTTCACCTCCACGGCAAGAAAATAACCAGATCTTCACAGAGCAACCAAGGAAGCTAAACCTGTCTCACCTATAATTTTATCAGAAAAACTGTGTTCCAAACCAGGATTGGCAGTGGGAAAAGGAGAGAGTTCCTTCCAGAAAGGAGTTTGCAGCAGACAGTTGCCAGATAGCCTGATGCAGTGGGCAGTTGGTTTGGGAACTGTAAGACTGGGATTGCAGGTGTGACTGAGGTTATTGAGTTTGTGCAGGGGCAAGAATCATTGAACAATAACCTCATATCTTTGTTTGTAAAGTTTACAGCATGTTGTTGGAACCACATACCAACGTATTACCCAAAAGAACTGCTGAAGTTCCCCATGTGGCACACTGATAAGGTTACCTTTTGGAAAGGGAAGGGGTTAAAAAGACAGGCAGATAGGTTTTGGGTCAGGCTGCACATGATGGCAGCAAATTGCAGTGTTGCAGCATCAGGAAACTTGGAATGCAAGGGAGGTGATGCCAAAGGCTTCGAGTTACAAACTGCAGGGAGGTGATGTGAATGCTGAGAACAGAGGGAAAGTCAGAAAAGTCCCTCGGGAAGATGTGGTAAACCTTGGGGAGTTCTGACTCCCTGGGCAGAATGAATAGGCTAGATTAAAAATTAGTATGAAGGACTAAAGTGTCCAGATATGTGGAGAAAGAACTGGCACTGAAAATGTTTTGTCAGCCAAAACTAGCATTGTCCTTCTTCAGTCATGTGAAGACAGTAAGTTACACACTGGATTTTGTTAAAGGTGTTCAGGTACCTGTGTGAAAGTAGATGGACAGATGCTGTAATGCTGCTTAGTGAGGGGACTGGAGAGAGACCACGTGTGACTGGTTAAGGCTACTCTAGTTTACCACATGTCTTCAATTTATTGCTACTTTCTATGAGAAAATGTACAAAGGAAGAAAACAACAAGCGAGGTGAGCTGGATTGACTACTAACTGCAGATTGATTGTGAAGTTTATTGGTTGTTTCCTCAATAGTGCCAAATCAGCACCTGATGTAGAAACAGTCAGTGGTTTGAAGAAAGTTCTAATTAAAACCAGGGTGGAATTGAGTCTTTATAGGGGTTCAGTGCATAAGTAGTCTTTTTCCCCTTGGACAATGGCAGTACAAAGGAATGATCCTATTGCCAAGGCAACATATTTTACAGTACACAACCTCATGAAAAGGAATGAGGAGGTGAAATTGTTTCCAGCACCATAGGTTGCAAAGCTGAAAATAAAGATCTGCTTATGCTGAAATTTTCGAACATTTTGTATCTTGAACCATTTTTTAAGGTGGCTGTTGTCTTCTGGACACTTTGTCTCATGCCACCAATTGGCTCCCTGCCTCCCTAGAAAGAAGGAGTTTAGAATAGATATCGCAGAAAACACATGAAAAGTGAGTACTTCCTTCAGAAAAATCACATGCTTGGCTTAAATATATGGATAAAGTATATAATGGATATGGATAAAAATTAAATTCATAAAGAAAACTGTGTATTGTAGTCCTTGCCTGTAAAAAGGGGTCTTGATTTCTCTTGATTATGTAGCAGTTCTGTCCTGTCACACCTCTTGGTTTTAAACTGTGAACATTTTTGGTCAGGAACCATAATTTTCATTCTACTATTTAATTCACTGCACATGCTATGTAAGATACTGAATAGAGACAACCTCTGGCCAGCAGAGTTTGCTTTCAGGAAGATAAATTGAGGAAGAAAGTGCAAAGTAGGAAACTAGTAAGTAGGAAATGGTGGAGCTACTTGCGGAACTGGTTTTCAATTACTTTCAACTGAAGTCAAATTCTACTATATCTAATGTATTGAGGAAATTTCTCATATAATACCTGTTATCTTGTGAGTTGTCTGAAGCATTATTACTAGTAGCTCCTCAGAAAAAATTTTCTTCTGGCTAGCTTCCTGGTACATCAGTCTGTCTTAAATAAATCACCTGTTCTTTAATCTCAGATGCAGATGTTTCCCTGATAGTGCAGGGAGCTCGCCCCAGTTTTCCAAACATCTTGTACATCAAATGTTGAACTTAAAGCACAGATGAGCTCTGAAAAGTGGCATTTTAAAATATCTCCTCATTCTGCTGATCTGCTTCTTCAGGTGAACAGAGTTATGTCTGACTTCAGAGCTATAAATAAACTTCTGCCTCCTGCTAACCACATGGGTCTAATCAGAGTATGGAGATATTTCATAAGCAGCTGATTGCTGTTGGATTTTGGTGGGAATCTGGGTGTGAATGTCTCTGATGCTCTTTAAAATCTTCCCCCACCCAGGTATGGAAAAGGAAGAAATTATCACGTTGTGCCTCTTAAGTTCCTAAGGAGACAAGGGTTAAACAAGTTCATCTTGGATCTGAGAAGCCAGGTTCAGTTTGTAAGGGTAACATTTACAAAAACCTTTTCCATGTCAACCTAGCTCACATGATACAGAAACTGACGTAACCAATAATGTCTTATGAAGGGCCACAGCTCTCAACCCAGAATTGTGCTTCAAAAACCCCAGAGAAGGTGTCCTTTTACTGTGCCTGTTACCTCAGTCTGACTGTGCGAGCTGGTGGGAAAGTGAAGCAAACCCAGAGGTGGTAGTGAACATATATTTTTCCTGCTTTGTTTCCTTCACATAGAAACAAGTAGCTTTTCCTGGCCATCAGTAGAGTGTTTGTAAAATTGTGTGGGACCTGGCCCTCCCACTCTGCAAAACAGAATCCAGAGGGAGGTCAGTTTTCCCGTGTATGGGGTTTCCTGGTGTAAACTCCTTGCAGCATACTTCTGCTGCAGTGTGCAACCCCGAGCTTGTGGCTACATAAAAGGCCACTAATTTGTTTGTTGCAAGATCAGCTGGATGTAACTGAAGTTTCAGAGGTGAGGCATGACCTTCCTGGCGACCTCCCCCCACACCCTTAGTTTCACTTAATAAAACACATTAAGGTAGGTTTGAGGCAATCCTTTAAGGTCAGTTGAACTTTCACTGGAAAATACGAGTGCTGGCAAGTATATGCAACATGTAATGCAAAATGTTTAGGGTGTGGGGAAGAAGTGTAAAGGAGCCATACCACAGTGATGAGCTTGGCTAGAAAAGAGACATGAAACAAGTTTCTTAGTGAAAACACCCTCAGAGATGGGCGAAGAATTTAGAGAGGTTGGTAGAATGATTTTGTTACCCCCAAGGGGAAAAACAGGAGATCAAAGCCCAAATTCACTTATGAATGCTTGCTTTGAAATGTATCTATAAATTATAGCATGTACTGCTGGCATCTGTTGTAGTCTTTGGTATTTACTTGAGTGTCTAGCATGAGATTCACCGTGCCCGGAGTTCTGTTCGTGTATAAAAGCGTGTTGGTGTAAAAATGTATTGGTGCGTAAAGCATGTTGGCGAAGGCAATATTTTAGGTTCCCAAGTTCCCTAGTAGTGTTTTTGCCTTTCCCCTGTTTTTCCATGGTCTTTGTGCCTCACCCCTGTGATCGTGAGTCCCAGTCATGAGCTCACTAGCTAGCGGGGGATTCCTTCCCCCTCAATTCCTGAGGGGTTGCTCGTAGGTTTTTGAGCTCTCCCTGACTCCTTCCCACGTCTTAGTGCTGTTAAGGTGCCTGTGGTGGCTGTTATCTTCTTGGTCAGGGCAGAAAGGGATGTTGCTCCCAGGGGAATCCACATCTGTTACCCCTCAGTCAGCAAAGTAGCTGCCAAGGCATCTCACCCTTTGCTTTTAACTCCTGCGTTAGGCCCTCCGTTTCATAGCTCATCTGGGAGGAGCAGGAGACCTGACTTCTTGGCACGGCAGAGCAGTACCAACAGGCTGTCCTAAGCTTTGTGCTCCAGGCTTTATTTCTTGTGATTCTACAGTTTTAAGCGTTGCATTATAGACACCTCATTTGCTTTGCTGCCCAACAGAGATTATGTCGGGGTTTTGGCACAATTGGATTAAAGTACCAGGCCTGGGTAACTTCCATTGGCATTTCAGGAGATTTGCTGTAAGGCAAACCTGTGACATTCATACCTTCCTAAGCTTGCACAACTAGGGCAAGAGCTGCAGTTGAGGTCTTGACCTCAGTTACTTAAGCCCCTTTCTCCCAGGAGCGTTCATCACTTTAATCACAGAGTCCTAAATAATCAGTGGGTAGCCTGTAATTAGGGGGTTGTGTCTTGGACTCCTGCTGCCTGCTCCCGGTGTGCTGAGCGCTGTGTATTTTGATTTCCTGTTCCCCCAAAAGATGTTTGATCTCAGATTTACACTTTAGAAAATTAAGAAGGGTACGGCACCTCAGTCCCCTGGCAGTCTTCCTGCTTTCAGTGGTAGGTGCCTTGCTCTGCCTCAGTATCACAGTGCTGCAGCAATTGACACACTTGATTTAAGAGTTTGATTTATAGACCGATACTCAGGCTGAAAGTCAGCAGTTCCAAGGGTGCATAAATCAGCCTGTCTCTGGGATTAATACTTCCTTATTTATAATTTCGACAGGAGATGGAATTCTTTCCCAATTCTTTACATTTCTTTCAGATGTAATCGACCACCCTGTCCTTTGGTTTAAAGCTATGTGACTTTGCCACAAATAGAGGGAGGGGAAAGTAAGCTGAGTCCAGGAATTGCTGTGCTATAAAAGCTCCATATTGTGTGCTCTTGGACTTTGCTTTCTCCCAGCTTCCTTCAAGCCCACACAAGAGATGGACTTGAGGTTTTTTTGGCTTTCTTCCCCTCCCCCCTCCCTCCATACATACGCTGACCTTTTAGAAAAATAAATAAAAGATAAAGAAGGACCTGGAATGTTGCAGAATGTGTGTACATTTTGCTCTCTGTTGTTTTCTGCTGGGATTAGTTGTTTACAATGGGGGAGAGAGGGAGGGCAGAGGAAGGGAGGTCTGTGGCCTTAACTGAAATTAGTGGCATTTCAGAGTGATCTTGTTAGGTGGTCTGCAGTTTAAAGACCTAAATCCTTGTAATCCCCCCATGCCTCCTTGGCCACTACTCCTTTTGCTCGTTCTCTCACTTTCAAAAAAACCCACCCCAAAGTCAGGCTGTCTCTCAGATACAGGCACGTAGCGGACACGCAGACACAGACGTAGGCGCACACTCTCTCTCATATGCTCCCATTTGCACGTTGTACCTGTAGAACAAATTAATGCTTTAGCTACATCTGTTCCCACTACAGGACTGGGCTTGTAAAACGCTCTCTCTAGAATGCAGGCGCACACTGAATATTTTTATTTATTTTCTGAAAAACACCCAGCTGCCAGACTTTTAGTTTGTGATTACACTTAAAACAAATTCAAATTGAAATTTCAGCCGTAAATCAAATGCCCCAAATTAGTTCCTCTTGTGGGTTTGAACATGCTCTTTGGATTTTAAGGTCAGGAGATATCTGTTTTCACCGTGCTGAAAAGTTTAAAAATATACTACATTTTCAGGGAAAAAATAAATATGGTTTGCATTATAAAGCAGTACATCAATGTGTGCGTATGCGCACACACACCAGAGTTGATGAAGCTGGATGCTGTCAGAGCACCTTTGAGGGCTAATAGCACCTAATGGTTATGGAAGGCAGGAACTGTGGTGGTAGTTTAGCCAAGGAGACTTCAGCAGTGCCCTGAGATGTGATATTTACCCTGTAAGAGAATAAAAGTTTATTCCTTACTCGTCAACTTGAAAAAATAGTAAAAATTAAATAAACGCACAAAATACTTCTCTTGGCAGGCTTTATAACTTTTTTCTTTTTTTCTTTTCTTTTTTTTTTTTTTAGAAAAAAGGCATTTACAAGTGGTTTCAAAATGGCTGTGTTACATCTGTCAGCGGGTGAAGGGAACACCCACAAATTGTGTTTCTATCTCTTGAAGTTTTGTTCCACTTGAGCAATAAAAGCCGGATTTGCTGCTGGTTTGTGTGATTGGGGTAATCTGAGCGTTGAGTATAGCTTTAAAACTTCTGCAGTTGATTGGGTTTATAAGTTTTAAGAAACTCCTGGGGTGATGGAGTTCTTGGGTTTTGTTTTACCCTGGCACCAGGGAAGGGTTGATTTGCAAGCACCTGGCACAGACAAGTTCATCTTGGTTCCCTGGCCTGTCTCTCTCAACAAATGGTTTGGCAGGAACCCCCATTATCTTTGATGTTAATGTCATCAGCAGTTTCTTGGTTACAATGCTATTCTTTCTCAGGGAGTTGAAAGCCTATCCTCAAGTAGGCTCTGAACACACATGCAGTATTCTCCAGCCTGAACTCCAGACCGACAGCTTAAATCCCCTCTTTTGGGGAATATCCTCCTGCATGAGGGTAATGCTGAGAGGTGTAGTGCACTCACGGCTGCTTTCATGCTCAGGAGAAGTGATAGATGGTGGGAACCTAAAAGTTTGCAGTGGAAAGCTTTCATCTGACTGGCTCAAAGCAACGGAGGAGGAGGTATTCAGGAGTGCATGTTTTGGATGGGAGCCATTTCAGTGGGAAATGAGCAACTTCTCCCATTCCCTTCACTAGTCCTGTTGAAAGCCAAGTCAGGATGGCAGCGGTGGGCAGTCCTGCTTCCACTGATCCCTTCCCTAGCCCAGCATAAATGCCAAGTTGCTCTTGCTCTCAGCAACTGCTTTGCACAGGACGATGGCCTGAGCTGCTGTGCGGGCACATGAGGCTATTGGAAAGGAAGCAGATTGTGACAGTGTGAGAGTAAAGACAGACAGGGGTCTGCTGTGTATCTTTGCCGCTTTTTATCTTATTAACATGTTAGTAAAAACCTTGCCAAGGCAACCTGAGCTGGTTGCTTGTAGAATAATTGCTCATATTGCCTCCTTATAGGTCAGCAGAGGGGGAGTTTAAGTGAGTTAAAAGAATAATTGTTCAGAGGGGACAGTCTGTTCAAGGGGGGTCGTAACTGCGAACCACTGCAACTGAGGTCCAGTTTTATTGCTTTTACTCCTGCAGAATTAATGGTGGTTTTCTGGGGCAGATGGTTTCTGCTCTGACTCACACAAGCAACAGAATTGTAATATGTTTAATGATAAATTCTTTGTACTAGATAATAGTGATGTGTGAGCAGGAAAATACTATGAATTAATTTTGGGATCAGTGGTCTGGAGTGAGGATCAATGTTTCTCACTACTGAGGACCTCAGCTGACTAGCACTCCATTCAATACAGAATTGAGGCTCAAGGCTTTGACCCGATACCAAAACCCCTCTGTTAGTTCAGACTCCAAGCTAACAGTTCTGTCCAAAAGCCAGCCTGATGGTGCACTGCAGCTGTGTTTCACTAGTGTAGAGAGTAGTGGTGGTGCCTGTAACCAAGGTGGGAAATGGCTGCAGGTCATTAAACTGTGCAACTCACTGTGCAGAAAGTCATTGAAGCCAAAAACTTCTGGTTTTGACAGAGATAAGTTGTTGGACTGACAATATTCATGGTTATTGTAATTAATACTGGCAGAAATACTGGGAAGCAGATATGAGATGCTATGGTTCACAGTGGGATTAATATTGGGGTAATCTAGGGGGAGCAGACTACCTGCATCTCTCCAGGGTTATNTACTCCTGCAGAATTAATGGTGGTTTTCTGGGGCAGATGGTTTCTGCTCTGACTCACACAAGCAACAGAATTGTAATATGTTTAATGATAAATTCTTTGTACTAGATAATAGTGATGTGTGAGCAGGAAAATACTATGAATTAATTTTGGGATCAGTGGTCTGGAGTGAGGATCAATGTTTCTCACTACTGAGGACCTCAGCTGACTAGCACTCCATTCAATACAGAATTGAGGCTCAAGGCTTTGACCTGATACCAAAACCCCTCTGTTAGTTCAGACTCCAAGCTAACAGTTCTGTCCAAAAGCCAGCCTGATGGTGCACTGCAGCTGTGTTTCACTAGTGTAGAGAGTAGTGGTGGTGCCTGTAACCAAGGTGGGAAATGGCTGCAGGTCATTAAACTGTGCAACTCACTGTGCAGAAAGTCATTGAAGCCAAAAACTTCTGGTTTTGACAGAGATAAGTTGTTGGACTGACAATATTCATGGTTATTGTAATTAATACTGGCAGAAATACTGGGAAGCAGATATGAGATGCTATGGTTCACAGTGGGATTAATATTGGGGTAATCTAGGGGGAGCAGACTACCTGCATCTCTCCAGGGTTATAGATCTCACTTATATCTTCTTCCCAATCAATGGTTTCAATGTGTGTTAGTGTTTTTAGATACATCTTAGCTGTGTTTTCTGTCCTCAGTGACTCCTGTCTACCTTTGCACTTGTGAAAATAACGAAAGAAATCATTTGATTCATAGCTATTTTCTTCTCTGTAGGTTTGAAAGAAATTTCATTTAGTGCTATTTAACACTACTCATCATGCTGAGGGAACAGCATTTCAGGGCACATCACAGATGCTAGTAAAGATTGACAGGTTCCAGCTTACTGGAAGAAGTGGCTCAGAGCAATGCAGTAACTCAGAATCTGTCAGCAGAGAAGTTACAAACCCAGAAGTTGGACTCTGAACTCCTTTCCTCTCTGGACAGTCAGATCAGCAGATTTGAAACCTGGTTATTACAGATTCAAATACGTTTTGGAATAAGGTGGCTTTTGCTAAAGTTCCATCCTGTGTAGCATTTGAGACTTAGTGGTGTCAAAGGCAACGTGAGTGTGAAGATACCCAAGGCAGGTAGAGTAGGTCTAGTGTGGGTTTCACT
Organism: Aleadryas rufinucha; assembly: GCA_013397815.1. Lineage (NCBI taxonomy): Eukaryota > Metazoa > Chordata > Aves > Passeriformes > Aleadryas > Aleadryas rufinucha. The sequence goes on from VZTH01011544.1 coordinate 226,325, forward strand.
GGTTTAGTACTGCAGAATAATCATGTTTGGGTGCTTGAATGTAATATGAACAAAGCCAACCAGCTGAGCTATTGATCTGCCCCTTCTCTCTACCTTTTCTTAGTGTCTGGCAAGCTGGAATGTATAAAACTACTCAGCAAAATTTGCAGGGAAAGACTGGGCTGCTGCTCCCGTTTTTAGCTGGGGAGCTGAGCAGAGAAGCCACCCCCTCAGTTACCCAGACTGTCTGGGGAAAATACAAGACTTGATCCAGGTCCCAAGTCTTTATTTATTCAGTTAAGTATTTATTCTGTTGAGGAAATGTAGAGGAAAGCTGTTCTAACAGGAAGTAAAATTGCAAACGCTTTTTTGCAAACCCATTCTGACACCTGGCATTTAAGATTTTCCAGCAACTGGGTGTGAGGATCAAGAGAAGAATGGAGTTTTTGAGAAAAGAGCTGAACTGAACCTACTTACAGGACCATGTCACAGAGCCATTAGCTATTCCAGTGGACACCTTTGTTTTGTACCTGTCATTTAAATTATTTTCTTGCTTTGCTTGTCTTTATGTTACAGGTGCTGTCTTCAGGGCAGTGTTATTTGTCATAATGCTGTGATAGAGAAGGGTGCAGACATCAAGGACTGTTTGATTGGAAGTGATCAGAGGCTGGAAACCAAAGGTAAGTTCAAAAGCTGTATTTACTGTGTATTTGTAATAATTTTTAGAACTTTTTCCTTGAGATTTTACTCCTGCTTCTTCATGAAGTGCCAGTAAACTGTGGCAGTTCTACAGTGGGGTGTCCTATAATATCAGGATTTGTTTTTCGTGGAAGGTACAGCTTCTTGGCATAAGTTCAGGGACTTGCTCCTCCGAAGTTGGCAGCAAAGCTCTGTTGCTCTTATAAAGAACAAGATTGGGTGCTGAGACAGTTTTCCCAGAGACCACAATTAGATCAGCCTGAGGTTGTCCTCAGCAGAAGGAGCTGTTATTTTGACTAGTAGTCTTTGTCAGTGGCAGGGGTGAAGCAGGAAAATTACTGATCACACGAACATCCTTCTCTGTAGATGCTCCCAACCCAGAGTGCCAGTCTGCTCGCATTCACTTTGCTCCAAGCGAAAGCTTGAAGTGGAACATCATGTTAGGAGCTGCTGTGTACAGTATGAAATATAAGGGCAGCTACGTTCAGATCTGCTTTACTGCCATGAAGTGCTATTTTGGGGCTTCAGAAAGGATACAACTACGTGGCCCTCATTTATACAAAGTTCAGCCATCCAGTGGGAGTGCGCGTGGTGAGGGCTCGGTGGTAACCGCATGAGTGGAACTGTTGATTTCCTGCCCTAAGAGATAATGGGCAGGAAATGGCTGTTTCAGTGACTGCATCCCAAGCAGAGGCTTTTTAATGAATATTTATGGTTGGGGTTTGGCAGATCCCTGCTCTAGTGTGTGGACTGAGGACAAAAGTGAGTTCCTTTGCAGGCTCCATGTGAAGTTATTTAGTCAGATCAGGATTTATTTGCTTGCTTTGTCTTTGTGGGTGGATTTCCAATTCTAAGTGTCTTGATATGGAGCAGAGTTTGAACTTAATGTAGTATAGCGTAACCTATTGTCAGCTTTGCATATGACAAATTTTCCTTTAAATTAAAACTAAAAGTAAAAGGGACTCATGAAAACAAAGTATTGATCATGCAGTTGCAAGTCTCTGATAGTGTAGGTAACACAGTGAGTTCACTGTGGTCTCGGTCTCTGTGACTGTGTCTACTCATAGCTTTGCCATCACATCAGTCTAAATCAGTGTCCCTTATGGGGTTCATTGCCCCCTATCATAGAATCATTTAGGTTGGAAAAGTCCTTTTCATATAATCAAGTCCAACCATAAACGTAATGCTGCCAAGTCTACCATTAAACCATGTCCCTAAGTGCCACATCTACACATCTGCATGAATCACCAGGAGAGATGAATCAGGTCATGTTTGGTTGTTAACCTGCAATGTAAACTATGAGGACATGGACTGTGGATTTAGTTAATATTTTAGGAAATAGGAATGTATTTGATTTCTTTAGTAGATGATACCAAACAGAAATATCACCCTTTGACCTTGCTCACAAGTGCTTCAGAAATATCTTCCAGGGTGCAGAGATCCCAGTCTGGTTGATTGTAGTATGAAAAATTATCTTTCTTCTTGATTGTCCTTGTTATCCTTGTCTGAATATTTTTCAGGGTCTGTAGATGTATTTGCAGGGAGAGTAACAGAGCTGTATCGATTGTTCATTTGCCTGTTCTTGAGAGTCTACTGCTCCCCTCCCCAGAGCTTAAACCCACTTCTTAGGTTAACTAGAGGCTGGGGGCCCTCTAGTTAAACTGTTTAGAAATGTATGATTGACATTAGCAGAGACATATTCAGGTAGATTATAAATACACCATTATGCTGAGCAAGAAAAAATAATAAAGCCTCAGTTCATTTTCCTGCCTCAGTTTCCTAACCATTCTAGAATTTCTTTGGGCTGGGGGTCAGGTTTGCCTCGGTGGTCTGGGATCTGTCTGTGAAGTTCATGACTTATTTCCTGCACTGTGGAGTCTTTCCAGCCCAGCATGTCTCTTCTGACCTTGACTGGTCCCGTAGTGAACCGGGTCTTCTCTTTTTCACTGTAAAAGCATGCCATGACTTCCTTTCCCCTGCCCAAGACTTCCTATATCTTGTGCCAAGCTTTTGGTGTGGCCCTGTTAAGTCTGTTTCCATATTGCCCCTTTCATCAAGACTTTGGCTGTGTTTTTCTGTTTGGTAACTTTTCCTTCTTCAAACTCAAGCTTCCATGGCCAGGTTAAGAAAAAACCTAGTTCTCTTGGGTAGGAGCCACCTTTTCTTGCAAGCTGATCACCCTTCAGCAGACATAAGCAGTAGCTGCTGGCTGCTGACCCTAGTCTGGGAGTTACACACTCCAGTTTCTGGGAGTAGAAACCTCCTCAGCAAAACTGCATACACCTTCCCAGAAACATTTAAAACATAGAAATACAGCAACCCCTTATTCCAGAGCATCAGCCAGGATTCATCAAAGGTAGAAATATCCCTGAATCATCCTACACAGCCCCAAGCAGATCCCACAGTTGACTTTGCTGCAGAACTGGCTGTGTGCTCCCTGCTCTACCATATGAGTCGTGGCCACGCTGCCCAAGCATCTTAGGGTACAAGAGCTCTTTGAGCCAGTGGTGCACTGACCTCCTTTCATAAAATGAATTCCAGTCCCATGCAAGGAGGATGGCAGGAGAACAGCTACCACAAATGATAGCCAAACGTAACTTAAACCAGCCCTCACCCTTCTGCAGAATAGTATGGGCATATTTAGGGTGGTCCAAATGGTACAGCTGGGAGTAATGGGATTCAATTAAACACAATTTAGGTTGGCTAGCTGGAGCATTTTCCTAACGATGTGGTCTGGTATAATCTCCATGGGGACATGGTGGGAGACCTCATCACTTAATAATGGGCTTGGCAAATCTCTGGACACCTAAACAGGAGGAATACTCCAACACTGATTACTGGGGTAGATCAGAAGCAACCTGGTACTTCCAAACTAAAAAGAAAATTGGAGACACAGGAGTGCAGGTGACTGTCAGCAGTGTCATCTCAGTCCTGCATTGACTTCAGCCCTGTCACAGCACTGGCCAGAGACGGTATTTTTAAATGTCTCTGTTGAAGTCTAGGTGTGGCATTTTATTTAACTTCTGGATTTGCAAGCTATGCCTCCTGAGAGCCCTACTCTTTTCCTACTGCTTTTATTACCATGCCTTGGAAGCATCCACTTTCCTTCCTCTTTGATACTTTAAGGAATTTGCTAGCAGAGAATTAACAGATAGGCTTTGTGAAAGCTACCTCACCAGGTAGCAGTTTGAAAAATATGTCGGTACCTAAGAAAAAGGCAGTAGTTATTAGAGGGATAGGAAATGGCAGACAGCATTCTGAAAGAACATAATTCCACCAAACATTCAGTCACTGTTTTGAAGACAGTTATTAGGATTATACTGCAGCCTTTTTGATAAACCTGGTTTTAAAGAGGAGCTCAAAAGCAGCATGTGTTCAGTGAAGTAGGACAGCTTCCCAAAGTACAGCTCCCAAAGGAGTCTCTCAGCCAGATTCAGCAGGGAGAACATTATACATCTGGTATAAGTTAGCCAGGAACTTGAGTATATGGTAAAGCAGCCTAACCTTTTTTTAAGGTAAAGTGGCCTAACCTTTCTTCAAAGCAACACCAGGAGGAGAGACAGTAAATACTCACACAAAGTATAGAACTAGCAAAATTGATTATCCCTTGCTTTCACCTCTGTTGTCATTGGGCAGGGATATTTTATTTGCGTATTTATTTCCAGCATCAGCCATGGGGCTCCAACTAGAGCTATATCCTACCTGATCTTGACTTCTGCCTCACAGCCCTCCACTATGGCTCTGTCCCAGCACCAGGCTCATCCCAATCCTAGCCTTCTCTTTGGTTTTTCTCCTAGTCTTTCTCCCACAGAGACTGTTCTTTTTCTCTCGTACTTGGTTATTCGCAGACACCCACCTGACACCTCCTCTGGTCTGACCATAGCTGCTATTTCCAGTCCTGTTGCCCAACAGTCCCATGCTCCATTTTTCATCTGGCACTCATTCTCTGACTGCTTTCATTTGGACTGCATCCCTTTCTGTCATGCCAAGGCAGACTCATACTGGGCACAGGAGGGGAGTGGTTCTGTGCAGAGTGCTCCACTGGTCCATACAGCTTGAAGGAAGCCCTGCCTTCCTCCTGCACTTCCATGGTCAAGAGTGCTCACTGCAGACAGTTTCTTTTAGCTGCCCTCCTGAGAACATGTGCAAACTTGAGATTTTTTTCAAAGGCTTATCACATAGCTAAAACTGTGTAGTTTCTCACAAGAGGAGAAAGAGGCACATATCCAGTAAGGACTGGCTCCCATTTCCAATCATTTTCCAAGTCCTGTTCCAAGCTTGGAATCCTAGGACTTCTCAATGAAACAGAGTTAGATTGTTTTATTTTAATGAGGGCTAAAGAACACATTTTTCTCTAATGTCATCCTCTGAAGGCAAGTACATTTTATGAAACCTCCACATGTGAATGGGTCCCTGCTTGTGAAGAGGCTTCACATGAGCCAAGATGTAGCAGTATAGGGATAGAAAGGAATCGAGAGACTTTCTGATGCTCTCACTGCATTCAAGTAGGGGCGAGCATCTGCTCTTGCAAGATGCTGAGTACCTCCTGGTGCAGTCTTCAGGAACTGAAAACACTTAGCACGACAGGGTCAGGATCAGAAGGCATGCTGCTGTGCAGATGGGAGTTATGAAAGCTCATGAAGAACAGACACAGACTAAACAGTGCACACGTATATTGTGCACAGGAGTGCAAAATGAGCTGGAGGTGATGTAGGAATGCTGTGAATTTATAGCAAAACTGAGAGATCCATAAGATTTCTCCCTAAAGTAGTTTAACTACTGAGTGTCCATGACAAAGATATTGTTGGCAGTTAAAACAGGCATCTCTTAAATAGTTGACATTTTTGTTTCAGCGCCTATGCAGTGACTACATTGCTAACTAATCCTAATAAGTCTCTTTCCAAGTTGTATAAAAATGGTTTATGAGTTCTGGCCTTAGCAGTGGCATAAAACTTCCCTAGAATATCCATCCAGCAATGCTTTGTCCTCCCCTCTGCCGCTGGGGACTGTCACACTTGTGCATACTGTCATTCCCAGTCAGGGAAGTTCAGGCTTCCCGAGTGAGCGGGTTAAATGTGCTGCCACATTGGCAGCATGCTGATTGTGAAGTCTACCCATAAGGCAGCAGTTCATAACCTTGTGGAAATATTTTTACATGCTCCACGCAGAGAAAATAACCACTTCTGCTCTGCTAGAGCTCAGCCACATGAAAGAGCCAGGAAGAACACCCCAATGGATGCTGAGAAAGGAAGAGGACTTGTGTCCAGTGCTGCAGGCAAATATGGCACCTCTGCCATCATATCCGGAAGTTAAGATGTGGACAGTCAGACTGTTGCTTTGAGATCCCTGCTTGCATTTGCTGTGACGTGGTGATAGCCCATGGGAGCACACTGATGGATATAGTCCAGTCTCTTCTCACACACTTTGCTAGGACTCAGTCCCAATACAAGGACTTCAAGCATGTCCCCCTCCCCAAGGAGCTTGCTATCTTAGGCACATCCCAAGATCTGGGTCTCCTCTTCCCTTTACTAACCTTTCTTCTAAGACCCTGACTGATCACTTTCCCATCCATCTCTCTTCTGTTCCTTCACTCCCTCAATCCATCTGCTCCAAGCCACACTAAAGTCATCTCTCATTGGACACTGAATTTACTGTTACCTTTATACTCTCAAGACACATCTATTCCCCAGAAGGGTTTGAAAGCAAAGGGATTAATTCTGGTTGAACTGTGAAAAAATCCTCAGCTGAACCATGGGGCCTCCAGCATTGAGAACTTACAGTTGTTGGATGTAAGGCAGAAGTAAGATCTCTACTGCCTGCCTGTTCTGTGGGCTGGAGGCCCCAGCTATGGACCAGAGCTCATCTGCCTGAAGCTACCACCAGCCCCTGGGGTGAGCTGCACATCCCACCCTGGGAGCAGCTGGAGCACTCAGCTCACAGGGAGCGTCGTTGCTGGCGACCCATGGGCTCAACTGATGGCTGCACAGCAGGGCTGACCTGGCACTTGGGAGAAATTGTGAGACACTCCTGGCCTTTGGGGCCACAGTGTGGTCGCCCTGGCCTCCAGTGATCAGGTAAGTAAAGCCTGGCTGAGGAGAGAACAGGCCTTGACTGGAAAGTCCCACTGCTCTGTAAACACAAACAAATAAGCCCCCATCACCTGCTTCCCTTCTTTATCTGTACATGTAATTTAAAACACCCTCCAGCCTCCCAAAGTCAAGCTTCAGCTGCTTCCCATCCCCTTAAGCCCCTTTAGTTCCTCTCCCCCCACTAACCTGGCTGCTTTTCCAGAGCCAACCATCACTGCAGAGACAAGTTGCTCTTCTCTCCCACTCTCTGATCCTTTCTGTCCTGGGTGAATGTGGTGGGAACCACCCACAGCGTGTTTTCGTGCATGCGTTTCTGCAGCCACCCCTCCCCCATGCCTAGTTTTTTAAGTTAAACTATCTCTTGCTTTAAAGAGAGCAAATACACAGCAGTGGCTTTCATCACTGCTGTATAATAGAGCAGTAATTCTGTGCCAGGGACTGTTTTCTATTTTATTTTAAAGGGTTTATAAAACAGTGTATGTAATTGAGTGAGTAAACTGAACGTTTTCTGGAGCCCCTGAGGGCTGAAACTTCGTGGTGGTCCTGGGCCTAGGCCCTAACCCTTTTTTTTCCTCTCTTTTTTTTTTTTCTCCCTTTCCCCTCCTTCCCCTCCTCCTTTACAACCCAGCGTTGCCACCAGCAGCAGCAGCAGCAATCTGTCTGGGGCTAATTGAGCAAACAACAAGGAGATGCTTTCACATGGCTTTTAAAGGAATGCTCCGGCATCCCCTTTCTGTGAGCGGCTTGGCAGGAACCTGCCAGGAAGGCTGGGGAGTGCTGGGTCCCCGGCCCCCAGCCTGCTGGTGGGGTTTGTGCTGGGCTGCGCAGTCATTTCCGCCCCTCTGTTTATTTGCATTACAATTTGTTTTTAGCCAAGCACCAAAAGCTGCTCTGCTCTCTAGCTCGCCTTGTGCGTATGTTTTTAAGGGGCTAGTGTACAGTATGTGTAAACAAATGTCTTCCCAAGCAGGAACACATATATAACAAGTGACAGGTTTTTGATTTACACTCAGTAAAGTCTCCGTGGACATTCGGTTCAAGCACCCAGGCTGACTTCAGGCTGGGCTGCGTCAGCAAGTTGAAGCAAAGTGCTAATCAGGAGGTTGAATGTGTTGATCGGCTCTGGATTTGCTTAGCACCAGATGCTCCCAATCTGAGAAGATCTAGTTGAACATGATTTAAGGTTGAAGAGTCCAACTCTTAAAGCTTTCTCAAAGTCCTTTCTCTAATCCGTCTTCTTTCTCTGTGGGCTGAATGCATCTGTAACCCTGCCAGTGTCAGATAAAAGGCAGCCTGGTAAGAAATCCCTAATGGGGAGCTGGGGAAGGAGAAAGGGAGCTGAACAGCAAAGCATGTGAGGTACTTCTGCCTCCTCCCCCAGAGTTTCAGGCAGAGTTTCTGCAGGAACTGAGCTTGCTGGTACCAGCCAGAGCCACTGGCAACTGGCAGCCACATCTGATAATGAAACGCTATCCACAGCTCAGCTCTCTGGCACACACACTGGAGTCTGAATTCCCTTCGCTCCGCAAGGAGAGCTTTGGGAATGGAAGAGGGAAGCAGGGTGAATCCTTATCTGCCTATCGTATCCCCTCGGGGTGCGGAATGGGGCTTTGTTTCTAGCAAAACCATTCCCTTTATCGCCTGAAAACTTTCTCGCGGATTTTAGACAGGCAGATTCATGTGTTTTCTTTAAGCCTTTACAAGAAGAAATGAGTTTGGTAATTCCATGTGAGTCTGAGGTAGCAGTGACATACCATGTGTGCCCGCTTTGGGGAATCTGGGCCACAGGGATCAAGGAGGAGATGAAACAGGCAGAGGGATGAGAGATGAGGGAACGCAGGCTCCAATTTCCCATGTGGCTTTGGCTGCTTAAGCTCCCTAAACTCACTGCTGCCTTGGTTTCCCCATCTGTAAAACAGGAATGCTCTTACTCACCCATTCTCAAAAAGCATTTTGAACTCATCAGGTGTAAAATACAAGATACCATAAGGCTGCTGCAAGCATGTCAGCACAAAATACGAATAGTTGGTACCACCTCTGCAGCAAGGTATGTGACAGGACCCATCCCAGCTCTGCACATTTAGGACCACAGAGGATGCTGTCTGAAATGAAGCAAGAAGTTCCTTATTAAAAAGTATTGCTACAGATAACCTATATATAGAACCATAAATTGACATGGCTCTTTATAAGCCTAGATGAAGGCGTGTTTAATCTGCAGAGGCATAATGTAATTACTCTCACTGGATGGTAGCCAGGGTCTTACTCACATCATAGAAATCAACATGATAGGTAGTCTGCTTGGAGGAGGTTCAGGAATGGAGTCACAGGAGTTGCTACAGGGCCTGTTTGAGATATATTGGGAAAGTTGTTGGGGGTGAGGAATGTTATAGCAAGAAATGCTGCAGGTTGGATTTGAGGTACCTTGGCAAAGCTGTGTGGGGTCCAGGACGGGAGGAGAGAGGTGCTGAAGGCTGGACTTGGGGCTATTGGCAAGAGCTGTGCTGGAGAAGTTGTGTGGTGCTACCTACATCATGCTTGCACCTGGCACTTGTACAGTCAGCCCCTCATTTTCCTGAGCACTTCATCCACCTCTGCTCATCCTCCCCAAAGTGCTGGAGATTGAGCTCCAGGATGTTAGTGTGAGACTCTGGGATTAATTACCAGTTGATGATAAATACCCTGAGCAAAGAGCTAAATGTCTCAATCTGATGCTGCGGGTGAGAAGCAGCCCCTTGAACTCTTTATTTTAGCCTTCATGAAGGGTCTCTGAAAGGAAGTTGTGTGGTTCACCCATTCTGTCCCTCAGGGTGAGGAGACTGCATATGATCCATATGATTAAGGAGTTGAGGTTGTAGTGAAAAATTATCTTGCCACAGTCCAAAACTCCTTGAAGTTTATAGAGCAGAATTTGATCAAACCTTTACTGGAGCAATGGTTTGCATGGTACAAAGGTTGTGTCTTGAATTTTAAACCAAGAGAAGCATCATGTTGGCCTGGCCACTTTGGGGATTGCCAGGAATTTCTTACTTTAGCCAAAGGTGGCATATTTGTTGTTTTGCAGCTGTCTTGCAAGATCCACTCCCCTGAGGGGAGGAGTTTTAAGTGGGTAAATAAAACACAGCTCATCATTTTCATCATCCTTGTCTATCCACCCCCACTGCTGTGTAAGGTATGGGAGACACCAGAGCCTCTATTGGTGTATCCCAGCACCTCACAGGCCTTGACACTTTATCCCAGGCTCCAGAGCCAATTGTTATTCCTAATTGCAGGAGGTAAGATGAAGAGCCTAGAGGCATGGGACACATCATCTGATCTCCACCTGAATAGGTGTCCAACTCCAGGAGTGCAGTTTAGATTCACCACCTCCCCCACAGTACCCTGAGGACACCCACTTTGAGCACACCAGCTTTGTGTCATGCTCTGAGGCCACACGCTTGGGTTTTTTAGGCACTGGGCTTTCAGTTTCGTGTTTTTATTATTTTGGCTTTAGATCCCTTATTTGCAGTCCTTCCCTGACAAGCTGCTTTTGCATTTTAAAGGGAAGGCTCTTTCAGTACAGTGCATTAACAATGCTGGGGCAGGGACTGGCACATTAATGTGTCCACTGGGGCTGTGCAAAGCTCCTGGGAACAGGCAAACGAGTGACCTTGCAGAAATTGCCCCTCCAACAAATTTTCTCCACAGGAGGGTCAGGTTTAAAATAAAAAAAAAAAAAAAAAACAACGAGAAACAAAACACAAAAAACCTCTTGTTTTTAAGCTGCCAGGGCTGAGTTGAGATTGCTGAGAGGATCTCACACTGCCTCGGTGATGGCCCCCTGGTGCTGAGCAGCCCCTCTCCTCCCCAGCCTCCAAGCAGTTTGGGGCAGACAGTGCTCTCTAGGGCCGGGATGGATTAATGATCTTTAATTTTATGTCCAATCTCCCTCTTGGATGTTGATGGTTCCTTGCCTTGACCTAGGTGTACACCTGTCAGTAGCAGCTGTGACTTCCGTAGGGCCTCTCTTGTTTATTAGTGACACATACATGTGAAAACTCTCATTAGAGAAATCTCCTGATGTTTAGTCAGTTGTTTGGGCTTTCACCATGTGTGTGGGATACTGTCAGAGAGATGCTGGAGTCCAGCAAATATCTGAGTTCCCCAGAATCTGCTTTTCTCATTTGTTTTAAAGTTGCAGATTTGAAAAATGCAAAGTCTGAAGCTCTGCTGCAAAACTCAATTGCTCTTCTTTTCCTCCCTCTCTCTTTTCAGCCAAACATGTTAATGAAGTCATTGTGGGCACCGAACAGCTGATGGAGATATAACCCGAGTAGGTTTTAAAGATGATTTTATGGAAGCCAGCAGCAGAACCAGATGTTCAAGCATCGTAAGATCATCCGTACAGATCAGTACTGGCATGGTTTACCCTGTCATTGCTCCTTTCCTGTTCAGCTTTATATTTATGTCTTAATAAAGAAGTATTTGCAGAGCGGAGTGTCCATCAGCCCCTCCCCCCTCATTGGGATGCGTGCGGGTTTGTGCCGGGTTATATCGGTTCCTGCGCGCCCGGCCAACGCACTGTACTTTTCCAGCAGAAGGGAGAGCAGAGACCACACAGACTGTGCCCACTCCAAAGAATGACTTAGCCGCCCTCCCTGCGGTGTAAACCACGTCTTTGCAGTCCTGCACCACCGTCCCTGAGCCTGGGAGAAACTGCTCGGGATGCTGCTTGTGCATCTCATCAACGCAGCAGGCGGACAGCAAGAACAGCAGCAGTGCCGGCTGCTCTTTGCAGCCCGGCAGCTTCGCCAGCCTCCTTCTCCTCCTCCTCGCTGTCTCTCATGATGCTGCCCCACAGCACAGAAGTGTTTAATCTGTGCCTCTTCTCCTCTGTAATGCAGTCGAGGAGTTTGGCACCCATTTCCATCAGGGCTGAGTTTGGTCTGATACTTTGAAATCTTGCCCAAGAGCAAGTATGTGAGGGCTGGTGGAGCATGAAGGAGGCGCGGGGTGTAAGCACTGGGTACTCCTTGCCTAATTTTGATGGTTCTTCCTAACAGTCCACTGTTCCTAATCCCAGACAAGAGGTCCCTCCCCACACTTGGATGATCTGTGGATGATTGTACCTATGTCTCTGAGATGAGTCGCATGTGTTAATGTGAAACGCACAGCCTTGTGGTCAGGGCCTGTGCCAGGATTGTAAAGCACCTGGATGGGATTGAAACACAAGCTGTTCTTTAATGTTTATAAATTGGACGCAAGTTCCTACCTAAAAGCTGTTTATTAGAATGTAGTAGGATTGAACAGGGCATTTATCTGCCCCTGGCAGTTTGACATCCAGAGGTACTTACAGCAACTGGCGGGGATGGTATTTCATTAATTTGAGCGATAAATGTTAAATGTGCGCTTCATGGGCATCGGCAACCCCTGAGGAGAGGTACCATTTCCTAGTTAATTTGACAGGCGAGAGATTATAATCCAGACATTCTCTGAGTTTCATAAACAAAATCCTTCCTCTAAAGGACCAGATTGGAATGGAAACTATGGGTAAGGACGAGCTTCAAGGCCTGTGACAAGCTGCAGAGAAGAAATGTGCTGCAGTTCAGCTCCAGCTTTGTACTGGAGGTTTTGCCTCGCGTATGTGCGCAAACATGTTCCTAAGGTACGAAGCCTTTTTCATCCAAGGATCGCAGAGGCTTTACAAAGGTTAATTAAAGAGAGTTCTTGTCTCTGTGTGCGGCAAGGGAGAGAGGCTTCATTTTGGGTGTGTAGAAACAGAAGCAGAGTAGAGTGTAATTACCTGGCTTTGCATTTTACCAGAAGGCTGGCAAAGCCAGGAGAGGTTTGCAGGGACTTTGACTCACAGTCCTTTTGCTTAAACACAAAGCCTTCTCCCCCTCTGTTTTTAGGATACATCTTAACTTCTGAAAAGTCCGCGTCGACTTGTTTAGCAGCTACAGCTTTATCTCCTTGTGCCTTAATTATATGTTAAAGTCTCAGTCCTTTTGTTTAGCTAATTTAAGAAGAGGGTGAGGGGCTCTTTACCGTGTCAGTTAGAATTTAGCATTAATTTAGTGTTCTCTGACACTTGAAAACCTGGCCGGGATTTGAGGCATTTTCTTTTCCTTTTTGCCTTTTACGACCTGCAGGTGTTTGGTGTGAGATAAAAGTAGATCCCAAAGTGAGATTTCACAGCACAAATTATCAAAGTGAAGATTCACTCTTGATGTAGTCTATGTGTGTGGCAGTAATTATGAAAAATAGTTCAGGATAGTAGGGCCTTCAGGAATCCCAAGGCGGGCACTGGGAGGTTAACCCTTCCTCATCTAACCTGGCCTCCACGCTGTTGTCATCATCAGGTGAGCATGTGATGGGTTGGGTCAGGCAACTTCACAAACCGAGTGATGTTACAGTCATTGAGAAAATTGGAGAGGCGACTGAGGACATGAAGTTCTGTTCCCAGCATGTGACTGTTTGGTCCCAGGTCACAGAGATCTTCTGGAGGGTGTTACTAGTACAGGCTGCTCACCAGCTTTGAGGAATGGGGTACCTCTCAGACACAAATAAGTTGCTCTGTGACACTCAGGCAGCTGAGCATTAAAGCCTGTGCCCATCAAGGTGTTATTGGCATTAAAGTGGTGCTTTATAGGCAATACTTTTCTGAAAGAGATGGAAATTCTGCAGCTCTGTAGGTGCTGGCTCTTTCTGGACAGACTTGTCCTGAACACTTCCTTGGCAGATGTACTGCCAGGGTTGCTGTGAAAAGGTTCTTGCAGTGGCTTGTCATGTGCTGAATCTGCATGGGGTAAAACAGAGGTTTGCCATAATGGCCAGCTGGACCGCTGGCTGGTGGTTTTCCCTGAGCGGTGTCTTGCCAGCTGCTCCCAAAAGGTTTTTCCTGTGACCAGGCAGCAGGGTTGGTGTGGGTGCAGAGCAGTGTGTGTGCACACCTGGCCACACTTCTTCCTGTGAGTCCTGCCCCCTGGCACACCGTGACGGGGGCACCTGAAGCTCTGCCCCCTCATCCTGGCTCCCATGAGAGCTGAGTGTGACTGGCAGCAGCTCTGCAGCCAGGTCTTTGTTGGGCAGTTGCAGACACCCAGAGCCATGGCTTGCCTCCCTCAGCCGTTCGTGTTTGCTTTTGTAGGTGACTGTTGGGATCTCTCAGGAAGCAGCAGCTCATCTGATCCCTTCTGCAGTCAAACTAAAGCGGATGGCTTCCATCTTCCTGGCAGCCCTGGAGCAGAGCCGCATGAGGCAAAGACAAACAGCCAGCCATTCCCAGGGACAGTGGGCTTCCTACCCCCATGGTGTTCAAGTGGACACAAAACCTTTGCACCCAGCTCTGATCTTGCTTTTACGACAAGTTTTTGGCTTGTGGGCAGCAAGAGGAGAGCAGAGCCTGAGCAGTCATACGGTCTAAGGTACAAAGGTCTGGCTCCCTCCGTCACCTATCCAGCTGACACTGTGGGTGCAGCCCTAGCAATAGGACTCTCCTGAACCTCTTAGGGTTAGGATCATGAGGACTCTGCAGTCTTTTACTGCCTTCAGTCTCCAAGGCTGATTGTGCAGAGCCATGCTTCTGCTCCTTGCTGGTTTCTGCACCCCACTGTCCTTCCTCTGGCTGCCTGGAAAGAGTGTTTTTCACCATGCCTCTGCCCATCCTTTGGACTTAGCTGGTCCAGAGATGAGAATTTCCCTAATAAAACCCCACAGGTCTGGGGAACACCATTGTTTTCCGGAGGTGCCTTACTGCCTTCACACTGGCCCAAGTCCCCAGTGAGGGCCAGTAGTGGCTGCTGTGATCCCTGCTCAATGTCTTGCAAGGGGCAGAGTGAGATCAAGCCCCACGTGGGGCTCGCAGAGGAGCCGCCTGTGCCGGCAGCAGTGGTGTGACAGGCGCACGTTGCACAGTGTGTGGTGTAATCCAGCCCTGGGACACCGCAGTGCCGCCCTCCTGTCTCACGCAACCACTCCTGTGGCCTTTGGTCACCTGTTTTAAAGCACTGATTATTGCAGCAGGCAATTGGGGCTGGGGCCTTTGGCATTGCAGGCTGCCCACTGTGCCCCAACCCAGCCCATCCCAGTGCCATGGGGGAGCGTAGAGCACAGGGCCCTTCTCACTGGCAACCTGCAGAGTTAATTTGGGGATGTGGAGATTCCCTCACCAGCACCCAGCACCCACCCCAGCACCTCTGCAGCAGCCTGCCCACCGAGGCTTGCTCCCTCTCAGCCAGGAGGCTGATATCTGGATCCTGTCGGTTTTCACTCCATCTCCCAGGAGCCAAGGTCCACAGCCGCGTCTGTGCCTCCCAGACGGGCCGGCAGACGGGAACTTCCTTCCAGGTCCT
Source organism: Aleadryas rufinucha (assembly GCA_013397815.1). Classification (NCBI taxonomy): domain Eukaryota; kingdom Metazoa; phylum Chordata; class Aves; order Passeriformes; genus Aleadryas; species Aleadryas rufinucha. The sequence goes on from VZTH01011544.1 coordinate 241,422, forward strand.
ATAGACAGACATTTTATATATGTTAAAATACGTGTGTATATAAATATGGAAAGCAAGAGCTTGGGAGAGCTTGAGTCTAAATAAACTTGTATGTTTTAGGCTTTTAAAATGCTAATGTTGAATTTCAGGGGATGGGGGACGACAAGGGGATTGTTGGACTGAGGACCAAGACAGCTGATGAGCTTGGATCAGTGCCTTTACAATTCAAGGGAAAATGGGATAGTTTGGGAAGGAAAAAGGGATTTTCTTGTTTTTGTTTTTAGTAGAAAATAAAAGAAGCTGCCTTCTTATTTGCCTCCCTCCCCCAGCGCTGGAGCAGCGAGCGACTGGTGTTGTATGCATAAGCTATTCCTTTGTGCAACATCTAAATGGTTAATTGTGTTTGAGGAAGATGTACGGGCGAATGGAGGGACCACCCAGCAAGAGACAGACAAGAAAGAGCGATCTCTGAAATGTTTAACCAGAGAGAGAGCAAAGTTGTTTAAAAATATTTAATTTACAACATTCCACACTGCTGATTATAAATCGGCCGTCCAAAAACACTGCTGCGTGCGGGGAGGGATCCAGGCAGCATGAAACAAATTCTTGTGATTGTTTTTCCTATCTTCCTCCCTACTTTCCTTGGGGAGTTTAACCCTGTGGCAGGATGCGGGTTGCCCCAGGCAGGGAAGGCAGCACTGTTCCCCAGGACTGCGGTCTCCGGTGCGAACACCTGCGCCTGGGGCCGGGGTGCAGCCGCCTGCTGGCGCTGGGAGAGTTGGAGGGGATGGTGAGGAGGAACCAACCGGCAATGCTGGCAGCAGTGATGGGCGTGTTTGAGATGGTCAGTGGGTAATGGCCCCCCAGCCTCTTCCCTCTGATCTCCACCCCAGCACCAGGGTTCCCCAAAGCATCCAGCTGTGCTCCCAGGCAAGGAAAGCTGTGAATCCCCTGGTGATGGGTTGAGAGACTTGAGGAGGCAAACCTGGCCAGTCTGTGCCACCCATGAGAGGTTGCTCACCATGGTGATGATGGTGCCTGCTCTTTGGGTTGGCAACTCAGCCGTGTCACCCAGCCATTTCCAGTGGCGCCAGGAAGGACCCAGGCCCTCACAGGGTCATTGAGCAACAGCAACATCTTCCCCTGCTTGGGCCTTTCTGCAAAGGGGGTGGTTGGTGCCAGATGCTGGGAAGAAGGGATTTGGCTGCGCTCTTGCTTGCAGCCACCACTGATCCACAGCTGGCTGTGACGCACCCAGCATCCCCAGCCATGCTCCCTCTGTGCGACGGGCTGGGACTGCTCTCTGAGGACTCCAGTCTGCTCTGGATGATGGCCAGACCATCCACCCCATCACCTGGGGATCACTCCTCGATGCTCTCACCATTGTATCCTTTCCAGTCTTCATAGCCCCTATTCTTCCTGTAGCAAGAGAGTTCTGGGAGAAGAGGCTCCTGGGAATGTCCCTGGGAGACCAGGCAGGTAAAGGATGCACATGGTGGAGGTCTCCCCCTTACTCTCCAGCTCTGTCATCATCCACCCTCACAGAGGTCTCCTGTGGGGTTGAAGAGCCACCGTGCTGGAGGGTGCTGGGTAAGGGAGGAGAGGCACAGCCCCTGGCTGGTGACCCCACTCTGCAGAAAGGATCTGAGTGGAGCTGAGGGACAGGAAGGATGCAAGAGGAACCAGGATCCAAAAGTAACAGCTGCTCTCACTATAGATCCCTCCTTGGCATCCTCTTGTAGATCCCACCTTGGAGGGCAAAAGCCAGGGTGCTTTCACAGCCCTGTTGCCCCAGGATCTCTGGCCACGCAGCTCTGGAGCCCAGTCAGTGGGGAGGGCAGGGGTCTCACCTGTCCCTGGTCTCCTGGCAAGAAGGGGGCACGGGGAGGACTGCAGGGCACTTTGCCGGGGATTGCCACACATTTCCTAACCCCTCATCAGCCAGGAAGCCTCGCTGGCCACCTGGACGCTTCCTCGCGTGCAGCGAGGGCCTGCGACAGCCCGAGGAGCCGGGGTGGGTTTGGCTGCTTGCCCCGGTGGCGAGCTCGGCTCTCTGTGGCTGCACCGCTCCGGGCCCTGCCAGCCCCAGCCGGTGCCGGGAGCGAGAGCGGAGACAAAAGAGCTTGTGTCCGCCTGCCAGCAGCCGGCCCCGCCGAGCGGCCGCCCGCCCAATTAAACCGTGCCCGCTTCCCATGCGGCAGGGGCGCCCGGCGGGCTCGCTGGCCCCCTCCCACCACCCACCGACCCCAGGGGACCACCACCCTGTAGGGCCTCCCCTGCCTCCCTGCAGGCGCCAGCGCTTCCGCAGCCCTTGTCCAGCATGAATACGCGCCCTTGGTCCCCCAGCGAGGGCATCTCCACCGGCTCGTGCTGGGGATGACTCGCCCCGTCCCCGAACACCTCCTGTTCCCCCAGCTTTTCTCTCAACTCGGGGCTCGCAGCACCCGCCAGCGCAAGCAATTGAGTACTGAGCATCCCTCCCTGCTCCTGCTGCCCCCGAGGGTTGGATCAGAATGAGACCTGGCAGCAGCAAACTCTGCCGCGGCGGAAGCATCCCCACACCCCGTCCCGACCCACGGGGCCGGTGTCACATCCACTTAGTTGGCTCCGAAAATCCCTTGCCCTGACACCTTGTTAAATACCCACCAGGGGTCACAGTTCCTGGGATTCTTTTTCCTGCTTTTCCTTTACCCCGCTGAGACGTTTCGGTTGGCAGGAGCTCTCCCCCCGCTATTAGGTATCTTTCGGGGAACAAGAAACCTAGATCACTTACAAATTAATTTGGAGTTAAACCTACAGAAAATGAGAAACATGCTGCTTTTCAGGAGAGAGTGCTTGGCTAGCGATCAAGAAAAATACATCCAAACCGCCCGATGCGGCGGCTCGGCCGCGGCCGGGAATGGGGGATGCGTGCTCAAGGTAGCCGGCAGCTGTATTCGGGTGCACCTTAATGGAGCTGAGGTCTTTCCTCCCAGTTAAAAGGGAAGAAAAGGGAGTACCAGCTTCCCAGCATGTTGGGGAACGTGGGAAAGACTGGCATGGGGTGCAGCACTGCAGCACAGAGTGTCTGCCTGCTTCAGCACCTTTGCCAGCGGGATGGGGACCAGCCACCCCATGGCATATGGACACCTGTGCACCAGCGTTTCCCCATCACTGCATACCTGGGGCCACAGCAGCTTGTGCCAGGGCTGGTTCCCGAGAGGGGGGAGGATGCCATGTCCCCTCATCCCACGGCGCCTTGTGCCAGCCCTCTGGCCAGCAAGGTGCCGTTGGACGAGGGAATGTGGAGTGATGCAAAGGATCCTAAGCCCGTTGGCAGGCGGGTGGGAGCAGCCCCCTGTGCCAGGCACTCCGGAGAGTCACGGGTGCGCGTTTGGCCGCCACCGCGCATTGTGTCTGCGGCGCGAGCGGCTGTGCCGGGAGGGGGCCATGCGGGGGAGGCCGGGGCGGCGGAAGAGCAGTGATAAGATAAAAGGTCTGCTTTCCCATGCCGAGGAGCCGGGGGGCGGGGGGGGGG
>VZTH01011546.1:0-215212 GCA_013397815.1 Aleadryas rufinucha
TTTTTTTTTTTTTAAGAAACAGTTTAAGTTCTATGAGCATCATTACAAAGGAACCTGAATTTCCAGGGGTTTGTAACTGACAGCTGATTAATCTTATTAAAATAGTAGTATATAGTGTGGGTTAAACACTGGTGAATCTACAAAGGATAGAAGTCATCCCTGCAGGGATCTCTGGTGTCTAATAGAAAAACAAACATGGTTGAAGCTTTCTTCTGGTTTGAATATTTGTCAAATGTAAGAACAGCAAATCTGTATTAGACCAGACTTTATTCTCAAATGGTAATTCTGTCCCTTAGCATGGTGAGAAGCGAATGATTAGAGCAGATAGTAGGGACTGAGTAATCACGTAACGATGCTTCCATATTAAATTTCAGCACAGGAACTTTGAATTAGAGATAGTTGCACTTGCTCACACACACATGGCTTCCCGCCCTCTAACCCTGTCTTACCGGATTGAGTCTCTGATCATGTGCAAGTCTTTAGCATTCACATGTCCTGCAGCCAGGAGTAGTGCAGCTTGCTCTTCCACTGTATGAGGAACAAACTCTTTTTGGATTGCTAAAGTTTCCTGACCACCTCCTTCCATGTGTTTGCAGGGGTTTTTCTCTTTTTTGTTTTTCCTCCTATCTAGTCAAGGTTGAGCTTTGCATTGCATTGTGTTATCTTCCTCAGAAGGAGCACTAACAGAGTCTGTCACCTCTGTGCCTTCCACGAAAGTTACAGGAATTCAGTGTATTTGACACTTTGACACCCCTACCAAATGCCCTTGAAATTACCAAATACCTTAAAACTTTGGGAGGAAAGGGGGAAGACAGGCAGCTGAGTGGGTTGAAGTGGGGGAAGCACAGGAAGCAGTTGTTCCTGAGAGATGCTGCTACCAAGAGTCGATAGAAGGGCTGGCCCAGACCAGCTCTGCAGAGCACCACAGGTCAGGCTCGTGTCAGGGTAACACTACTGCTGTCTGTGCCTCTTGGTCAGCTCCAGAGGTAACACCTGGAGCTGTGGTTTGGGTTTGCTGTGTGGTGTGGAACTGGTATACAGCATCACTTCCTCAGTTTTGTCCCAGTTTATGCTTTCTGTGCAAACTGTGATCAGCTTGAGAAACAGAAAGGCTGCAGCTGGGATTTTCATGGAAGGCATGCTTCATTTGGTTCAAGATCAGCGCTGTCACACATCCTACACTTCAGCTTTCGTAAATCAAGGCTTGCCTCTCAGCACACTTCTGCTTTACCTCTCCTGACTTAAGTGATGTGCTCTTCACCTGCCTGCTTCTAAGGCTCTGACATACTATGGTTCATGAAACAGCAGCCAAATTAAACTGACAGACGACAAACTCTGGGTGTTTCATTTGTTCCCTTGGATACATGTGTACCCAGATAAGTCAGATCTAAAGTGAGATTGTCTTGAGTGGAAGATAATCAGGGAGGAAGCTGATTAGTCAAATGTAAATTGCCATGTAAGGAAAGCCAACTTTTTTTAGAAGTACAACGCATACAGTACAAATACTGTACTTGAAAGGTATGTTGGAACTTCATCTAGCTTCTGTATGACTTCAGGTTTTATGTAGTATCTTTCCTTTTAGTAGGGGTGTACTATATACTCCTTTCTTTACTAGAGATTATTAATTTTCAGGGAAAAATGATTGTTTTCTGCCTTACTAGAAACTTCAAATGAAATACTAGATTGGGTTCCTGAGTACAATGCTGCCATTAGCCAGCAGCATTCTGGGAAAATTTCATTTAGGTGCTTAAACAATACTGGATACTAGGAGACCTTGGTTTCTAGATTGTTGAGAAGTCATTCCCATCCTCCATTTCTTATGCCTGAATAATGCAAATGGTTGTCTGGTCTCATGGATAATCTTAAATCATTGTAGATTCAAGGACAGGTGTATGAAGGTGTCATGGATAGTGTGCTTTTATTTTGTTTTCCGTGTTATTATTTCCTATATGGCCAATGACAGTCTGCTGGCAAGTACTGAAACCATGATAGTTTACATAGATGCGTTTCTCCAGTAACAGAAATAAATTTGAAGAATTGACTGAAATTCCACAAACATTTGTTAATATATATGGTTTGGGCTACTGGTTTAACAAACCCAGGTTCTTCATCCAAAAGCTGTGTTGAAAAACTGGGAAATTGTAATGAGAGAAAATTCTTTAATTAGATACATCTCTGTGTTTTACTTTCTCAAGGCTTTATGAATTACCTGGTCTACTTTATGGGTTTGCTCTTGACAAGCTTACTCACTTATCTGTCCTAATTTACATGTGGACATTTGATTAATTTTTCTTAAGATTTGACATAGTTTTTGTAACTGATAAAAATCTGCTTAGAAAAACATGTCATGGAATGTAAAAAATTAAAATCCAAAAGCCTTAAAAAAAAGAGAAAAAGATAGTATTACTCTGGTAACTAGGAGTGTTGTTTATGTTGCAGACTGTTTCAATTTCAAGGTGCATTTAAGTGTTTCTGAAATTTACGCTATAGTTATACCCGGAGTCAGGGAGCACAAAATTGCAGAATTCCTGAATTTTGAATGTACCGATATTGAGGATACTTCAGCGAACCTGAAATACAGTTGAGGTTTTGTGATGATTTTGAGAAATACACCAGTAGAAAGTGCAAGTGTTATAACTTGTAGATCAAGGACAAGAGGGAGATGACATGTGAGCTGACAGCAGTCCTTAGGTTCAATTTTCCTTTTAGACCCAATTTCATGAAAGACATTTCTCCCATGAGTAAGTTGCCTTAGTTGGTCAGGGTGGGGTGTAGCTGTGGTTTCCTTCCCTTGGAGCTTGTTATTCTCACTCCCAAGACTAATGAGAAAAGGACTGAAAAAACACAGCCTAACATTGTATCTTGTGCGCAGCGTTCATCAAACCGGAAAAAGGGCATGGTGGGAGGAACAAGATTTAGACAGTGATCCCACAAACCCTTGTCTTGAGATTCCTTTATTTCCCATAACTACCATAACTGCTTCTCCCATAGCAATTATTTCCTTCTTGGTCAATGGACAAGTGTTGCAAAAGATTCTGATGTGAAGTGTTTCTAGGACTGAATGTTGAGTTGAGAATACATTTAAAAATTATGCATTCCCAGACTTCCCCCCCATGAATTCTCCTAGAACTTGTAATGGATGTACAGATAGCTTTCTGTATTTAATAAACATTCTCACACAGCTGTGCAAGTGAGGATCAGTTATTATATTCATCACTCTGCTGCTGTGCCATTCATAGGTGTCATTTGTATTGTTTTATCATCTGATGCAAAATAATAAATAGGTTAAAGAGTGATTCCTGTTGAATAGGAAATAATTACTTTAGCTGCCAGGCTACCAGCTGAAGCCAGAACCTTTGGTCTTTGATTCCTGTATGGAAGTGTTTTGTAGAAAACAATGGAAATAGTTGTAATAAGCTCCAAATACAACTATAATTTTCACTTTTCTAGTCAGGTTGGATTAGTATAAAGTTGATCCCTCTACAGAACATAGCTTCTTTTCATTTGTTTTGGTTTACTGTACTTTGTATGTTGCTTGCGCAATCGGAGCTCTATTCAGCTCCTACATTTTCTTTAAACTGCATTTGAGTTTTGTAATGTTTGCATCAGCTTAGGGACTTGAATTGTCTGAATGTCCAAAGATTTACTCTCATTCTTCTTGGTTTCCTGCCCAGCCCCCATTTTTTATAGCTAGACCTACTCTTCAAGGCCCTGACTTGACTAGCAAGTGCAAAATGACCATTCTTTGTTAATTTTGTACATTTTCCCCTTCATTCCATGCACTTACTTCCAAAACCATTATTACTGAAGTTGGCTGGGAACTTTGAAATGGCTAGTGTTTTTCACAAATCTCTCTACCTTCACTGAATAATAATAATTTAAATTTCCAACTCCATGTGATAGGTTATCACAATTTAATTGTTGAATGAAAGATGAGAAAAAAAAATGCTGAAAAATAGCCATTCTTCTGGTAATATAATGCAAATAAGTTTAAGTAGCTAAATGTCATGGCTGCCTCATGGAAAACAGTGATCAGACTCTCCTCATTGAGTGAGGGGAAGCTGTGTGACCAAGGAGCTGGTTGTGCACTTATCTTGTCAGCTGTCTTCATGTTTGCCATTCACAAGCCAGACTCATTTCAGAACCTGCTGCAGGACTAATCTTACAGTGCCTTGCTTTTTCTGATATCCCAGATCCTTTCAGAAACAAATACATCTTCAGTGCCCTACCATCCTGGTGGTTCATCTTTTCTACTCTGTGAGCAATGAAGAAATCACAAGACGCCTGGTCCACCAGCATAGCCTCGTAAAATTAGCCTTTACCAAACCAAAAATCCTGCTGTATGGGCAGACTTGTATTTTTTGGTAGATGTGTGCTTCTCCATTGCAGAGTACAAGCCTTCTGGGCAGAAGGTTAACTGCTGGTAGATAAGATGAAATGCCATTTTCTTTCAGATCAGAATGCCAGGGTGGTACCAGAACACAGACCAGAGAGCTTTGCAGGTGATAAAGGAAGATTTAGATAGCAAGAATTCTCAGTGCATGTGGGCAGTCTACACAATTTAGAGTGGCATTTGTTAAGTGAATTGATTAAAGTTGTTTTAAACAGCTTTTGTACAATTCACAAACTGAATTTTTACGTGATTATGGAATCTTTTATATGCCATCCAACTAAACTGTCCTTTGTTATTCTTTAATGTGCAATGTATCCATTCACTCCAGAAAGTGTTGATTTAACTTTCTTACTCTGGAGTTGAAGTGTTACATAATTTGAGAACAACTGTGTGCTCTTATATTACTTGTCTAATACAAATATTGTGCAATGAATTTATTTATTTATGTTTTGTTTCTATTTAATCATTGTAGTAACATCAACTTCCCAGCATGCTTATTACCTGGGAGTTTTCATGATAACTTTGTTTCACTCAATACAGAAAATTCATGCTTCTTATTATTCTAAGTGCAGATCAATAGGGAAAAGTTATCATGGGATATATGTTGTTCTGTAAAGACTAATCTTAAACACAGATATAGCGGGTTTCGTTCTAAACCGGGGAGAAACATCAAATTGTAATGGTTTCAGTTTGCCTTTCTTATCTTTTGTGAGATAGGAGATTTGGAGGAATGCAAAGCAGGCTCAAAACTTAAAGAATATGAAAAAGTTTATTAACAGAACTAAAAAGAAAAAAAAAAGAAATAATAAGAAATTAAAGCAAAACCTCCCTTTGCTCCAGCACCCCCCTCCCTTTTCTCCTTCCCAAACCAGCACAAAGGATAACAAACATGATTCTTGGTCAGCATATACAGTCCTTAAAGATCTCTCCACTATTTAAGGAAACAGAGGTCTGTTTTGCTGTCCATGGTCTCCCAAACTGCATTAGCAACAGCCCCCCCCCGGGAAAAACACTNTACCGGCCCCTGCCAGGATCTCTGCGGGCCACGTGGCGGGGGGGCAGTCCTCAGAAGCCTCACCGGGTGGTCTTGGCTATTTGCAGCGATTATGGCTGTTCCTCAGCTGCCTGGTGCTCTGAGGGGTTCTCCTGCGGGTGCCCGGGCCATGCCCCGGCACCTGGCGGAGGGGGGGAGGCCAGAGGCCGCTCTGGGAAGCGGAACCTCAGCACCAATTTTCCCCCCTCCCACCGCAGGAGGCTGCAGAACCAAAAGAGGGAACTTCCTGTCTCCCCCAAGCTTTAAATATGGAAATCTCGAAAAAGCGCCATTGGTCAAAAGAGCTGTCTGTCAGCTCAGGTTCAACCTACCACAGTTAATCACAGCAAGATACAAGAGTTGTCTGTTAATTCCTGGTTGAATTTTCGGTTACAAGTGAAATCTCAGGTGTGACTCCAGAGTTTCCCTGCAGAGCTGCGATTTGAAAGGTGCATGATCCAGGACAGCATCTTAACAGCCAGAGTTCCGGAATCTGTTGAAAAACCAGTGGGCAAATTTAGGGATTAGGGTTAAGCCCAAAATAAAATACTGGAAATGCCTTTCAGTCATCTCCCTTTCCATTTTTAATATGTATGTTTTAAATCAGGAGTATAGACTTGAACTTATATGAAAACTTGGGTTAAAGATACAGTAATAAAACCCAAATCTTTCCTGATGCATGTGTGACTGACAGGTGACTTCTGTGCCAACTGAGTGCTTAAAGTGCTTCCACTCTGATAGCAGATGGTGCAATCTACGAAGGCCACTTGGGTCCTTCAGCAGAGCTGCTGTTGTTATTGCATGAATATGGAAGCTCTTTTGCAGAACAATGATTTTTGAGTAATAGATATGTAGTGCACGTTCTCTGTTGAAACATGTGCCATATTGAGCTCTGTAGAAGGAGGTGTATCTATGTGGTACAACCAGCTCTCATAATTCTATGGCTGTGCTTGCCCAGAGAGGGTTGTTTCCCGTGTTCTTTCCAAGCCTGGGAAGTGGTAGAACTGTTCCTCTGCCTCCCTTGGGCGCCTGAGACATTTCTGTGGCTTCAGATCTGTGAGCTTCTGATTTTTTTGCTCTGTGGTGTTCTGTAGCCGCACGAGGGCAGAGACACCCAACGTTGTGCACAGCCACAGTGCCCTGCCTGCTGTATAAAATATTGCTGGTACCAGTGTCTCAGTGCAAGTCTATTGGAAAGCTTGCAGCACGTAGCTAGATGAAGTACAGTGGTGCATGCTCTTGGTGTGAAAGTCATTGAGTTAATCTTTAAGTAATCTCCCTCTACCTGTGGTAAGGACTCATGGTGATTATATTAGTATAAAATGTAATTATTTTTTGTTGTGCATTATTTTCTACTTAGATGTTTCAAGACTAGAATATTTGTATTGCAGAAGGGCAGGGAAGCCAACTCCAGGTTTCCTAAGTCTGTTTATCATGCATAACAGCTTCACAGGGTGTTAGGATGTTGACCTGAAACAACAGATCAGTTGCTGCCTTGCAGCCCTTCTGGCTGGTTTTCCGCTTGTACTTTTGTATCTCAAACTTTCTTGGCAAGGGGAAAACGTTCTCCTAATAGTCCATTATGTAGTTTATTGGTTTTGCCTGGTAATGTACTGAATAAGTAATAACCACTGATTAGTAAGTGCTCCCTTCAAATGTTGATTAATATTTGAGAGAGAAAACTAGCTTATAAAAAGGAAAAGCTTTCAAAATAATAGGATGGCATTACATGTAACTACTTATGGTTTGATGATTGCATGTTGGATTTAGAGTTTTGATCGAGTCTATAGCTCTGAATTCTATTCTGACTTTTCTATTAACCAGAGTGCGTGCTTGGACAAGTCACTTACTTGTTTTTAGTCTTCGTTATGCTATATATGAAATTTTACAGTCCTGCCCAGGGTTATTAAATGATCTAGTGCCTGCTCTGGATTGTTTTGCCATAGGAAATAGTTGAATGTAAAACGTAACAAGATTTTAATAGAAGTGGGACAGTTGTAAGGGAATCACCCAGGGATAAAATAGTTACTGACAAAATAAGAACATTTTCTTCTGCTTCTTTTAGGGTTTAAGCCCATCTCTGTAAGGAATTGGAAGGATTATTCATGGAGAAACAGGAACCCTACAGCTTCATAATACAGAAACTTTCGCAAAGCATTCATTGTTTGTCACATGCCACAAGATCATACCCTTGTATTGATTTGTAATGAAACTCATTGTGATTGATGTGTCTGAAACTTGAATGGAAACAAGCAATCCCGAGGCAATAAAAAAAGGCAGTGGTAACATAAAAAGTGATGAACTATACAGCTAAAAGATATACTTATTTGTTGGCATTCAGTAAACAAAAAGAGGTGACTTACGTTTTTCTCCTTTGCTCTTTGGTCTCTGCTGCTTTTCAATCTGACATAAATTATTGGTACTCATTTAGTGGTCCTTAGCTGTTGTAAACTACAGTGGTTTTGCACTGTACTAAATAACATATGCAAATGCTTTTAGTTTTCCTTCTGAATCTTGTAATTTAGTAATTCACCTGTGCACTGGAAATTCTACTGCTTTTTTTCCTGATGTTACCAGCATGTGCAAGGTGGGCAATAATGGTGGTAGAGGTTTTTGCTTTTTTTCTTTCTGGAATGACAGGCAAGATTATTCCTGTGTCAGCAGCATGCCCTGGCAGCCAAAAGGGCTGTGTCCTGGGCTGTATCAGCATCATCAGTCAGTCAGAGGAGGTGGTAGTCCTAATCTGCACTGCATTGTTGCTACCCCACCTTGAGTACTATGCACATTTTGGAGTATTTTCACAGTACATGAAAGACATCAAACTATGGGAGTGTGTCCAGAGGAGGGAGACCAAGATGGTGAACAATCTCAAGGAGCAGGTGAGATCAGTGAGTTTGCTCAGGTTGGAAAAGAGAAGTCTGAGGGATGACCCTAGAGATGCTGATTTCCTCTTTCTGGTGACCAGTGACAGGACATGAGGAAAGGGAATGAAGCTGCATCGGGGAAGTTCAGATTAGATGTTAGGGAAAGTTTCCTCACTGGGATGATGGCTGGTCACTGGAACAGGCTCCCCAGGGAAGTGGTCATGGCGCCAAGCCTGGCAGAATTCAAGGAGCACCTGGATGATGCTCTTAGTTGTGTGGTTTAGGTTTAGGCAGTCCTGTGGGGAGCAGGGAGTTGAACTCAATGATCCTTATGGGTGCCTTCCAACTTGAGAGAGTCTGTGTTTTCTTTATACACAGTCCGTACCAGAATGTTTTTCCATTTCTGCATTTTAGGTGCCTTATCAGGAGCCAGAGAAAGCTGGGAGTATGATTCAGGAGCAAGAGACATTCACAGTCCTGACCTCCACAATCATTTTATGCTACAAAAGGTGTTGGAGTACGGTGGAAGCAATGTGACTCAACAGGCTGCTCTGCAAAGACTTCTAGCTCAGGCCTCAAATGTTAGCAACTCTCTTGGAGGAAGCTACTTAGAACTTGCCAACACTGTAAGTGAATTTTACCTTCGGCTTTTAAATTTTGTAGAAGTTTTTTTGTTTGGTTGTTTTTGAAGAAGCATGTTTATTCCAGTCTTAGAGCCCTTATGGAAACAGTTTTTACTTTTTTTACCAGAAAACCAATGTGATTTCAGCAATAGTGTAGCGTATAGTATTTCCAAAGCTTGTATAACCAAGTTGTGTCAAAAAACTGAGGAATCTGTGTGTGGTCAAACTGAAGTTCTTAACTGGTAAAATTTAACAGAAGAAGATTTGTTTATAAAAACTTCCTACAAATTAAGTGTGGTTTCAGATTGCTTGAAAGTGTTGTGCAGCAGGATTCTTCACGTGTTATTTAATTACTACCCACTAAATTATTTGGTACTTGCTTTAAGCCCTTGGTGTGCTTTTTTATTTCTACAGGCAAATACTATTCTCCATTTTAAAAAGCCCACATAACTGTGTGTGCTGGTTTTGACTGGAGAAAGGTGAATTTTCTTGACAGTGACTAATGTGCAACTGTGTTTTGGATGACACTTTTGAAGGCGTAAGGCATTATTTGTTGCTTCTCCCCTATTTGTATTGGGATCATGTTTGTGTTTTGATTTTAACCCAGGCATCTTATGAAAGACCACCTATTTTGTAGCATGTTTCTGGTTTATGTTGCACAGATGTTTAAGTGGAGAAGTAAAAGATGCTAAAATGATAATGAAAAATTTCTAATTTAAAAAATTACTCTTCATTGGCATGCTTGACCTTGATGAAATAGACTCCTAGTTCATGATATCAGAGGATAATTCAAGCTGTAAGGGAGCCTCAGGAGGTTGTCTGGTCCAACATCNTCCTTAGCTGTTGTAAACTACAGTGGTTTTGCACTGTACTAAATAACATATGCAAATGCTTTTAGTTTTCCTTCTGAATCTTGTAATTTAGTAATTCACCTGTGCACTGGAAATTCTACTGCTTTTTTTCCTGATGTTACCAGCATGTGCAAGGTGGGCAATAATGGTGGTAGAGGTTTTTGCTTTTTTTCTTTCTGGAATGACAGGCAAGATTATTCCTGTGTCAGCAGCATGCCCTGGCAGCCAAAAGGGCTGTGTCCTGGGCTGTATCAGCATCATCAGTCAGTCAGAGGAGGTGGTAGTCCTAATCTGCACTGCATTGTTGCTACCCCACCTTGAGTACTATGCACATTTTGGAGTATTTTCACAGTACATGAAAGACATCAAACTATGGGAGTGTGTCCAGAGGAGGGAGACCAAGATGGTGAACAATCTCAAGGAGCAGGTGAGATCAGTGAGTTTGCTCAGCTTGGAAAAGAGAAGTCTGAGGGATGACCCTAGAGATGCTGATTTCCTCTTTCTGGTGACCAGTGACAGGACATGAGGAAAGGGAATGAAGCTGCATCGGGGAAGTTCAGATTAGATGTTAGGGAAAGTTTCCTCACTGGGATGATGGCTGGTCACTGGAACAGGCTCCCCAGGGAAGTGGTCATGGCGCCAAGCCTGGCAGAATTCAAGGAGCACCTGGATGATGCTCTTAGTTGTGTGGTTTAGGTTTAGGCAGTCCTGTGGGGAGCAGGGAGTTGAACTCAATGATCCTTATGGGTGCCTTCCAACTTGAGAGAGTCTGTGTTTTCTTTATACACAGTCCGTACCAGAATGTTTTTCCATTTCTGCATTTTAGGTGCCTTATCAGGAGCCAGAGAAAGCTGGGAGTATGATTCAGGAGCAAGAGACATTCACAGTCCTGACCTCCACAATCATTTTATGCTACAAAAGGTGTTGGAGTACGGTGGAAGCAATGTGACTCAACAGGCTGCTCTGCAAAGACTTCTAGCTCAGGCCTCAAATGTTAGCAACTCTCTTGGAGGAAGCTACTTAGAACTTGCCAACACTGTAAGTGAATTTTACCTTCGGCTTTTAAATTTTGTAGAAGTTTTTTTGTTTGGTTGTTTTTGAAGAAGCATGTTTATTCCAGTCTTAGAGCCCTTATGGAAACAGTTTTTACTTTTTTTACCAGAAAACCAATGTGATTTCAGCAATAGTGTAGCGTATAGTATTTCCAAAGCTTGTATAACCAAGTTGTGTCAAAAAACTGAGGAATCTGTGTGTGGTCAAACTGAAGTTCTTAACTGGTAAAATTTAACAGAAGAAGATTTGTTTATAAAAACTTCCTACAAATTAAGTGTGGTTTCAGATTGCTTGAAAGTGTTGTGCAGCAGGATTCTTCACGTGTTATTTAATTACTACCCACTAAATTATTTGGTACTTGCTTTAAGCCCTTGGTGTGCTTTTTTATTTCTACAGGCAAATACTATTCTCCATTTTAAAAAGCCCACATAACTGTGTGTGCTGGTTTTGACTGGAGAAAGGTGAATTTTCTTGACAGTGACTAATGTGCAACTGTGTTTTGGATGACACTTTTGAAGGCGTAAGGCATTATTTGTTGCTTCTCCCCTATTTGTATTGGGATCATGTTTGTGTTTTGATTTTAACCCAGGCATCTTATGAAAGACCACCTATTTTGTAGCATGTTTCTGGTTTATGTTGCACAGATGTTTAAGTGGAGAAGTAAAAGATGCTAAAATGATAATGAAAAATTTCTAATTTAAAAAATTACTCTTCATTGGCATGCTTGACCTTGATGAAATAGACTCCTAGTTCATGATATCAGAGGATAATTCAAGCTGTAAGGGAGCCTCAGGAGGTTGTCTGGTCCAACATCCTACTCAAAATGGAAGTGATTGCTGACAACAGAGGAAAATCAATGTCTTCAAGACACATTATTTAAAAAGAAAATGATGAAAAGTATCCTGAAAATGCTTCCAAAAGCCTTCTTGCTTTTATCGAAGTTCCTAAATATGAGCTGATATAGGACCTGTTTCCATATGCAGAGTAAAATAATGCCACGTAGATATTAAAACTTCTTTAAGAGAGAAAAGAATTTAAGAAAATTTATAGTTTCTTAAAGGAATCCTGCCCTCATTTTTCCTAGGGAGGATAATAAGAGATCAGCTGTGGTTCAGTCATGAACTCGCATGGAAGCATATGGGAACTGTAATGAGCAGAAAACAAGCAGGCACACATGTATTGTGAAAATATGGGGGTATTGAGACATTGTAGGCCATTTAGCAGCTTTGTATGTTCCATTACTTCTGGGGAAATAAGAGCAATTTTAAGTGAGAGAGAACATGTAGATTTGTAAAACAATAACCAAGTCCATTCAATAGAATGTCTCCTTTAAGAGGAGATAGAAGACAAACAATACACATCATGTTTCTCCAGTAAAGCATCTGACCCTTCTTTGAGTGATGTTATCATCAAGGCAAGAAAAATAATCTAAGTGTAACTACAAAGGGTTGTACAGCGATGGTTCAGAAGTTATGTGCTATTACACATTTACAGAGGTATGATATGAAGCCACAGTGTGCAGTGTTAACTCAAGAATGCAAAGTGCGATGCTACTGCATTGCTATGACATGCAGAAACCTAAAAAAGAAAAATGCTCATAAAAAAATAAGGGTTCCCAGGTTTCATGGCTTTCTGAGTCAAGGGAGGATATCAGGGAAAGGTTTTTCACCCCAGGGTGTTTAAGCACTGGAAAGGCTCCCCTGAGCAGTGGTCACAGCACCAGCCTGACAGCGTTCAGTAAGTGTTTGCACAATGCTCTTGGGCACATTGTGTGGCTTTTGGGGTGTTTTGTGCAGGGCCAGGAGTTGAACTCAATGATCCTGATGAGTCCCTGCCAACTCAGGATATTCTATGATTCCATGATCTCTAAATTCCATCTATGATTACTGTCATGAAAGATGCCTGATCTTTGTTTTAATGTTATCCTTCTGCTTTTAAAGTATTTCTTCTATGCTTTTCAAAACCACAGTAGAGTCCTCAGTTTCTCATTTATATGTAGATGAATACAATAACATCTTCATTTGACTCCTGCTGAGCACTGCTGTCATGGGTCATATGTAAATTTTTGCTTTGGCTTTATTAAAATGGAGAGAGAAAGGAGCGGGAGAAAATTGAGAGAATTATTTACATTGGGTTTCAGTATTTATTTACTTTGGGTTTCAGTATTTTTTCATCTTTCCACAATTTTTAATACTATGGGCCATGATTACTGCAGTCTAAATTTAGGCTCTTCAAAGAGATAAACATAGCCTTCACAAAGCTGAGATTTAATATAGGTTCTTCCTTCTCTGTCCCTTTCTCAGATCTTTTGCTTTCGAGCTGCATTTGCCACAATAACAAGCAAGCTGCTCCCTAGCATTCATTCTCAGAAATGACAGATTTCAGCTTTCCTATTTTTATTAGCTGAATTCAGTTAATTAGTCAAGTGTCAATTCTTGTTATTAATGTCCTGGTTTACTTTCTGGCAGCCTTTTTTTAGCCTTCTTTTGATTTTAAACTGTGCAGTCAGGCTGAAGACATCCTTGTGGTGATTATGTACTCCTACAGCATAGATTATACACCTCAGTCAAGTCAGAGGGTCTCCATGCTGTCCTTAACATTTAGGTTTTCCATTTGCAAAAGCTAAATGAACATCAGTCCACTTTGCCTAGCTTTTATAAGGGGGTATTTTTTTTTTACATGCATTTTTGTAGTTTTGGGAACATACAGCTTTACAGCATTTCATCAATATGTAACACCTGCTCTGAAGCATTATTCTTCATCATAGGAGTGATGCAATTTTTAAAACAGTGCTATTTGAAATTTAGCTATTTATACTCATTGCATATGTTTCTATCATTGTTCATTTTGCATCATTTTGCTGTAATTTGGTTTATTAACACATGTTCAGATTCAGCTTTTGTTTTACCTGAATAATATTTTCTGTAATCTCTTTCAGCGTTTTCCAGATTTGCATTTTTATTCTTAAACATTAAGAACACATTCCTCTTTATAGCTCTTCCCCTTGGTAAAATCACCATATAAATCAACATTTATGACTAAAATATTAACCTTTCTCGTGACTTGTCACCACTTAACTGATGATGTAACTATTTATGCCAATAGGAGTCCTCGTGTGTGTGTGTTTGGGAGTTGTAATTAATTTAAATCTTCTTCATGGACAGAAAAGAATGCAAGCATTTTGAAGGATTTGTTGGTGCATGTGGATGTTTGGGAGCAGCCATGGGATCTCAGTGTGCACCCTACAATGCTACAAGGAGGGATGGAATTCTGTTCCAGGAGCTGAAGTATTGCTGTTCTCTGAAAATATCATGCAGGCAATATCTCAATATGATAGGCATATTTCACATTAAAATTCCAATGGAGTTTAATGAGCAGAAGCAGTAAGATTTGCTTTAATTCCCTTTTCATATTCTCCTTGCATGTGGTTAGAACACACTTGATTTTTTTTTTAGTAGAATGTGTGCATATAAATGCTAATGCATGTATGTGTGTTTAATGTTGGTTTCTGTTGCCTAAATTCGTGTTAAGATGAATGTATTTATTGTCAGAAGTAACTACATTTTCATAAACAAAACCCTTTGGTTCTCTTTCATTTGCCATGATGATAAGATCTCTATTCTTTTAGTTGGAAATACGTCTGGTTTGCTGAGAAAAGTCTCTGTTCCAAGATCTTCCATTTTTAAAATGTGATCCCAAGTATGTTGATGCACAGTGGTCTTTTAACTATCCAGTTCCTGGTCTGGTGGGATCCAAACCCCTTTAATCTCTGATTTTTCCTTCCGAAGACACTCCAGCTATATTGGAACCTCTTCCTTGCCAAAGCTTTTTTAGTTGGAAACATTTAGAAAGATTTGATGAGCTTCTGGTTGATTTGCAGAGGGGAAAGATACAGCTGTATTTTTGAAAACGGAGTGTGGCAGAATTTCGTTACGACCACACTTTAGGAGGCTGTGTTGCTATTTCCTCCTCAAAGCAGCCATGCTACAGATGTGGTTGTTCTTAGTCAGAGGGAAGGGCTTATTTACAGAGTTGCCAGAATTACTTCCTGCAGCATCTGACTCTTCTGGCCAACCACAAAGTGTGCATAGTCCTGCTTTTTATCTTGTGCAGGACTGTCAGGGCAAGATGGATGTGTCTAGGTGGGAGGGTAAACTATGGTGCAGACTGCTCCACCTGCCAGATCTGCACGTCTCATCTCAAGAGGAGCTGGTTTTTGGAATGTCTCCATCAAGAACAAACAGAAAACTAGTACATGAAAAGAAACATTTTAAGAAAAATGTTCTTAATGCATCTTTTTGTAACTGCTCTGGTATATGCTCTTTCTTTTCTCTTCCTATCTGATTTGCATGTGTTTGTACCTCATCTGGAGGTACTAAAGATGTCGTTGGGCTTGAGAATGGATTGTTTGTGCATCTGTGTGACAAAGTATGCTTAATGTACAGCAGAATTAAAGCAACTAAACTGGATGTAGTTCTGGCTATGGACTCTCTGTATCAAATGCAGATACTATCTCTATTGGGTACGCAACCCAAAAGTTTATAAAGATACAAAGTTAAGCTGGAAATACATGTAACAAATCAACATATAGTTGTGTTAACATTAGTTTGTCAGCATGATCACTAGCAGATGAGAACTCAATATCTTTGTTTTAGGAAGCATCATGTTATTTGACAATAGATATTCTTACTGCAATACCTCTTCATTAGTCAGACTCAGTAAATTTTTGCCTTGCTAGTTTTTCTTCCTGAAGAGCATTGAGCTGCAAGTTATGACAGACAGAACCACTGTTTTGAGAAGGCTATTCTTTTTAGGTGACATAGTTTATACTGAGCAACAGTATTCTGAAAGTCACTATTGCATTTTTCAGGAACACATGACTTTTCCTTTCCTACCTGTATCTGCTCCTCAATCAGGCAAACCTAATTTCCTGTGCTTACATTAAAAACTTTTGTGTATAAAAGAGCACACATAGTATTTTCATTGTGTTTACATTTATGTCAGGCTGTAACGCTGCTGGATCGTGGCTATGATGNACTGCAGCTTGTTCTGGATAACTGCTTGAAACAGTATTAATGCACTGCTTCATCCTGAGTCACAATAAGCATTTATGTGCTCTGAGGTACATGTAAATGTAAATTAAGTGATTTACATGTAAATTCCGTACTGCTGTCATGTTATTGAACATATAATAATTTCTTGTAATGCATTAATGTTATGAAATGCACTTAGTGCTTATGAAATGTACTTAGCAGGAGAATATCTCAGAGTTGCTTGGTGCGTGGCGTATGTTCACATGTCATATTCTGTGATGAAACTCGAAGCACTGAATTGAATCTCTTTGTCTGGTCCTTTCTCCAACACCTCAGACAATTTGACAATACATCAGTTATTCTGTTACTTCTTACCTTCCCTCCTATCTTGACTGTTGGACAGCCAGCTGATATTTCTACTGTCCTTTGCTCTGTGACTATCAGGGCATGTGCCTACATGACCAACAGTCTTCCATCACGAAGACTGAAATTACCAGACTACCTGATGATAAAGGATGTCTGCTTGTTCATTTTATGTATATAAGTTTCTCTTTGGCACAAGTAAGTGTAGAGTTAGTGTGTTTAGAGATTAAGAATTATACTGCTTAAAAATGCTGTATCGCTCATCCTCCCAAAAAGCTGTACACCATGTATGTGTACTGTGATTTTTTTAAAACTCATTTTGGGCTCATTTTAACTAAGCAAGTAAATGTAGATTTTACAATTGACTCCTTAAAAACAGGAAGGATTGTCTGGTTGCCAAAGAAAGCAAAGCTACTTTTGCAGGGGATGAGGGAAAAAGGGCTTCCTTGAGATTTGTGGCAGTCTGGACATACTCTTATAGCTGTCCTAAATATGAACCATTTTCTCTGTTGATAATTTACAGGCATTAGCTGTAAATTACTTTGGAGTTCTATGGAAATTCTTTTGGGAAATGATCTTTTAAGGGAAAGTAGCAAGGAAGTCTGAAAATAGAACTGTACTGTGAGAAAGGGAATTCCGTGGTTGGTTTGTAGGCTACTTTTGTTTGGTGTTGCTGTTAATGAGAATCTACTTCAAAATTTCTCATTTAATTTCTGAAGCTTCTATGGCTTTAGAACTCAATATTGGTGTGTCCTTTTCTGGCAAAGTCTGCCCCTTTTTATTCTAACCCCTCTCTCCAAATCTACTCTGGTTTAAAATAATTTTGTTTTTTCCTTAGTGTGAGAAGCTCTGTTCCTTCAGCTTCCCCACCCCTTCCCTTAGAGTCAGGGAAATGGGCCCCAAAGCATCAGGTATCCCATGCTCTCAAGGCACACCTTTTTGAATGGGAGAAGGCAATGCCTTTCTAGCCCCTCTGCATGAGGCTAGTGTGGATAGGAAATACTTAGATTTCGTGTATTTTGAGGAATTTATTCGGTATTGTAGGCACTTTGTGGGATGTATTGGAATTCAGTTGCTTGTAGAGAGGTTGATTTTTCATGAGTTACTTGTCTGGGGACTCTGTTCTGTGTTTGGGAACCAGTTCATACAATAAACCACAAGAGGTGGATCTGTTCTTCTTCTCCTCTTGCAGCTGTGTTTTTCCCATATCCTACATGCAATTTGTTTTTCATGCCAATGAAAATTACTGCTGTAAAAATGTAGCTTAATCATGCCTTCAGTTGAACTGAAATAGATAAAGGACCTGAAGTTGAAGATTCTAGTGGTGTGGGCAGTTGAGCCTTCTACAAAAGCTTTGTGCCCAGGATAATCTCGCCTTCTGTGCATGCGCTTCCAAACCAAGCGTCATTTCCATTCTGCCAGGCTAAAAATAGAATCCAAGAATTCCATTAAAGCAAGAATTGATTATTGGAATAGAGATTCGGGAGGTTTGGCTTGTCCGAAAGCAGGCACAAAGGCAGTTTTGTCTGACAGATGTTTTTTATGTTTGGGGTGTGGGAAGCTGTTAGCTCTTTGTCTTTGATCTCAAGCCACCATTGTAATGGACCTTGTTTTTCTAAAGCAGGCATCAGCTGTAATGAGATTATGCATTTTGTTTATACAGACCTGGCTTCTATAGCCCTCTACAATTGTCCTCAGTTATTAGTTTTTCTCCTTAAGTGGACATTCAGGATTAGGTCTGCCAGGACTCATCTATTTTATAAAAAATGTAGTTTTTCTGTCTTTTGAATTTCCAGCATTATAACAGACATAGAGGTGAGCAAATGGCAAATTATAATTTTTTTTTTTTAAATTCTGTTACTATTTCCGTCTGCAGACAATCATAGCACAGTGTGCTGGGTGTCAGCACAGGTCACATTTGTTCAGACAGACTATTAATAGATCTTTTTGACTGAGGCTTTTAATTAAATCTTTTACATGACAGTCGAACAGTCTCTCTCACAAGCACATGACGGAAGTTGAAGTGGAGAGAGTGATGGGTTTGACCTAGTTCTGCAGTTGTAACTGGATGATGTGAACTGGCATGTGACAATCAGGCACTGTAGGAAAGAGGGTCTTAACATGTGTATGTAAGTAGATGTTTTGAAGGTCTACAGACCAGGTTTCAAAACTTCTAATTTAACTTAGTTGCAAGGACTTTGTATTTTTTCCCCCTCATTGCTCAGAAAATGCCTTTACACATCCCATTTTTTTGCTGTACTCAAGAAAGCTCTGGTTCCAGTGCAGGTGTTCAGATCTTTTTACTTTTCCAAACTTTTTTTTTTCCCCAGTTGTCTGAAATGAAGAGCAATTCACCTGGTACAATGGGCCAGCACCATTGCACGCAGCAATACAGAATACAGTGTTAACACTTTTATTAGCAGTGACAAGCTGAGTCTGAGGGCCAGGGTTAGTCTGGTGGACCAAGATTAACCTCCTGGATTCTGGTGTGCCAGAAGGATTGCCATGTAGCTCTTGTCACAAGGTTTCTTTTTTACTAGGTTTTCTGCGTGCTCTCTGTGTGTGAGCTGCTGACTTGACATAGTTGGAGTTGGCAATGCTGAGCTTCTGTGAATTCTCACTTTTTAAAAAGGTGAGGAGATGACTTATTGCCCCTTTTCTTATACACCCTTGCGTTCTGATTACACAAAATACAGGATTTTGGTAATAAAGTGAAAATCTTAACTGCAGTGCACAGTTGAAAATGGACTCTTAAGTGCTTTTGCAGTTCAATGCCAGTTTAGTTATAATGGAGTAATCAACTGTTATCCTGCCAATCCAGAGAGGCAAGGCAGAGTTCCCATAGAAACCTGTCAGTGCCACAGTAAAATTCATCAAGATGCTCCTGTTCCTTAGTATTGTTTCTCTGCCACTGTCAGGCCTGGGATATTGACCTGAGGCAGTGCAAGATGCTGCCACTGTTAAAACACCTCGCTCCTCTTTGTGTTGTGGTGGTTTTTAAATGTCTGTGTGGTTGTCAGCACAGCTGTTTTGGGGAACTATTTTGGTTCTAGTACTGCCAAAATGGGAGGGGAGTATTTATACACATGTGCTCTCTTATGCTTACTGTTCTAACTTTTTGTGGAAAACAGCTTCAGTGGGATCGCTCCATTTTGGGCTAGAAAACCGCGTTATCGCTTCTTATCTGGGAGGCAGTTTATAATAGTAGCGGTGTTGCAGTGAATTGGTAAACTCCACCTTTCTTCCTGGTAGGAAGCAACTGAAGTAAACTTTGTGTTTCAGGAAGGGCAGTGTCCGTTCTGTGAAGAGTTCATGATGAAATAAGTTCATCCCGGTGAGGTACCCAAGTGAGGTTCATGCCTTTAAGCCAAATAGCCATCTGTAATTTCCTGCACTGAGTTTCATATTTGTTTACCTGCTTGAAACTCTAATTTTAGGAAAGTGACTGGAGAAAAAGACATTGAATCTTTCTATTCTCTGAAAGTTTAAGGAGATTATTAGTGCATATTATTGCTTGAATTTAATTTTTACATGTATATTATAGAAAAGCAGGGAAAAGCCTTTGTTTCTGTAGCATGTACGTGGGTGGCAGGTGTTTTTTCATAATGATGAAATATCTTGTGCCAGGATTCTGAATTGTGAAGGCAGAACAAACAAGGTTTTTTTTATCCTAGACATGGGGTTGTTTATTTGACTTGGTTTAGTTGGTCGATAGAGCCTGATCTGAGAGTAAATGGTAGAAACAGTGATCAAGTAATTTCTTAACAAAGTAAGGGACTATCCAGATGAGGCCTGGAAGTAAAGAAGATTTTCTTTTTGTAATCATGTGAAGTAAGTGTAAGAGGCTTGAGAAAAATGTCTTGGTATGTAGAACCAAAAGAAACATACGAGAAAGTCAGACAGATCATAATTTCTGCAGCAGGGTTGTCCACTGTCCCTCAGAATGTAAAATGGAACTGACAGATAGGAAGGCTGAAGTAGAGGTGAGTGAGGCAGAGGTAAGGTAGCCTTGAAGATTACGATGAGAAACTTAAACGTAGGAAGATGTAAAGGAAAAAGTCACTGGAGAGATTTAAATGGTATATGGCAAAGCAGTTAGAAGGGAAAAAATGAATTTTATAGACCAGATCTATATGCTGGGTTAGAATAGAGAGTTTGGGTTTTATGTTTAGCTATCCACAGAGAGAAAAAAAACCCCAAAATACCAGATCTTTAGAAAAATAAAAAACCCCTAGTATTTACTGGCTAGTAGGGAGTTGAGAAGTGATCTGTAGACCAACTTGCTGACCTTCATAAGCAGCTACTAATTATGCACACACAGAATATATCAAATTAATGAATATAGATGAGGGCTTCAGGAATTCAGTTACAACAATCATAAAATAGATCTGGTTGAAAACTAGGGGGTTTGATTCACTAAAATCACATTTTTGAGATACTATTTCAGCTCATGTCATTGTTAAAGTAATTAATTATAATTTTTGTCAAAATAAAGCACCCCAAGCCTTTAAATGGTCAGTGAAATTGATATTCTTGTTATTTAAGTGCTCATGCCAACCAAAGTCTTGTAGAGCTTCAAGCAGGGATCTCTCAAGACACTTGCTTTGCATTTTTCGGAATTCATTAGACTGAAGATATTTCAAGTGGAACATTCCAGTGGATCCGAATATATATAGGTAGATAGGTAGATACAGATAAGTGTGTACACATGTGTATGAGTGTATATATATGTGCACGCTTGTTTATGTAAGTATGTACAGGATATATACAAATGTCGCACACTGTATACACAAATGGGTGAAATAAGTGTATATGTGTAGGTGTGTATAGACACATGTAGTCAGAAACTATCCAACAGTTCATCTGTTAAACATTCAGAGATCTTGTCCACAGATGATGAAATGGGATGCTTGGTTAGGTGGGGGGATGAAGTGTCAAAGCACCATTCTGATGTAATCCAGGGACCAGGATCCATCCCCGTTCTTCGTGGGAACTCACATCCTCATTGATCCATGGTTCAGAACACTCCATGTTAGGGAGTTGTGTGTTCATTGTGCCAGTGGTAATGAAAGTCAGAGTGGAGAGAAATCTTGGAGTTAGGAAAAATGATTACACACGGATGTCTTGGTATAGTTCAAGGGCTGCTAAATGTTTGCAGAGGCATGATTGTAACTGTGGAGTGGGGACTGGAACTGGAAATGAGAGCCCGTGACTGACAAGATGCAAAACAAAAGAGAGGTTAGGAGTTAGGAGAGAATGGAGGAGATCACACTATTAGAGATTGAGAAAAATAGGAGAGACTTAGCAGGGGAGTCCTGGCAAACCTTTCTCTGAAAGTGAGAACTTTTGGATGAGATTCAGTTCACAACTGATAAACAGGAGGAAATACAAGTTGGCTACCAAGATTGTAGGGACTTGAAGTGAAATGAATGAATTTACCTTGTGGTTAATAACTGGAGGAATGCATAACTGAACTAAGGGAATGATGGACTATGAAGGAAAGCAGAAGTATGATGGCAGGAACTGTTATTTACAGAATGGCCTTGCTGGTGTTTTTAAGCAAGGAGCAAAAAAAGTGATGATAATTAGATGGCTGTGACATATAAATGGCTATTGTCTCTCTTTGTCCTCACAGACAAGTCACCAACATAAATAACAGGCACACATTGACTCCTAGTCCTTTTCCTGTCCTGACCTAATGCTGAGGCTCTGTGGGGTCAGAGGGAATAAAAATGACTGTGATAGGTTTGGGTGAAGTGACAGGAAATGAGAGTGTTTGTTTGACAGGCTGGTGAATGGCTTCATGGTGTGAAATACTGGAGGATGGAAAGAGGGATCAAATGTGAACTCCCAAGGAGACTGGTGAGGTCAAGGACATGACTTTTTAAGTGGATTGAGTAGTTGAGGAAGGGTGAACAGGTGAGAGTAGCTGATTAAAGTGCTGTTTTGAAATTATGTTATTCTGGATATGTTATCTGTTTCAGACTAATCGAGAAGGTTTGATTGAAGGAAAGAAAAAATATTTACTCATGTTTTTGTGAGAGAGAGTGCTTCATTTTTCAGTGTAAGGTTACTTCCAGTTGTTTCAAATGGGTTGGATTTTTTTTTCTCTCAAGCTAGGTGCATAACCTTTACTGTCACTAATGAGAACAGTTTGCATCATGAACCTTCCATCACTTTCAGCCTCTCCCTTTTCGATCTTGGTGCATTAGTGCTATTGAATAAAGAATTTTCTGGAAACATTACCCAACTACTGTATTGAATTTCTGCTTCCAAGTTCAGCCTTCGTGTTAGTCTTAGTGCTATTTTCTCCATGGAAATTTCGACTTTGGCACTATGCCTGTGTGTCTTGTGCAAGAATGAGAAGGGAAAAAAATTAAATTCAAATTGTTTGTAGTAGATTTGCAATACGTACAGGTGTGATTTATTTGTGTGTTGGATTTTGCGGAGTGCTGCTCTAACTGTAGGGATGATACTGAAACAAACAGGAGCGAAGTGCTCAGTGGACTTCAATTAGTTGCATTTCAATTACAGAGCTAATTAAACAGAACCAACCAAGAAGGCCTTATTTCAGACATCCTAGAATTGTGATCAGCTAATGGTGCATGTTGCATGCAGAGTGAAACTGGTTCTGAGAAAGTGGCACACACTGTGCTGAAGAATATGTGACACATACATATTTAGTAGATAATTGCTTTTATGCTGTAGTTTTCACTCTACGGCTGTTAAAACAAGGAAAGAATATTCATGTGTGCTAAGTGTCATACCTGCTCTAGGAACTCTAAGTAAATAGACTATTGTAATTACTGAGACATATTATGAGAGAGAGGTCTTATAAAATAACAACAGTGCTAGAGTTTTGCATATTTTTTGGCAGTTTCAAAAGTACAGGTGAGAAGGGTGACAGAGTTGTAACTTGTCTCCAAAGAATCCTTTCACACCAGGTGATAGAGCAAATCTTATTAAATGATGATTCAGATGCAATCAAAAACTGAGAAATCCTCAGTGAATCTCAGACATGTATCAATTATTCTTTTTCTACGTCTTAATGAGAGTCAACAAATGGAATAGATTGTCCATAGGATTATTAGATCAACAATCAGCAAACTGGCCACACTAATGGTTGTTGCTGCATAATTCTGAAATTATCTTGGGAAGAATTTGTCAGTGCAAATGCACTTACCACAAGCAGTATGTGCATCATGAGTGCTTTAGAGGTACATAAGACAGTAATGGATCAGAAATGCCATGCAACTAAGTGGAAGCCCGGGCCGGTATCTGTGTCTCATACAGAAAGTGTGTGGTGGATGTTGTTTTTGAAAGCCTCTATGACAGTCAGGTTTGTCCGTCTTGTCACCTGCTTCTTGTTACACCCTTCACACCAATGCATCCACTGACACTATGTCATCTTGGGCTAAGAAACATCTGCAGGTTAAGAGATTCCTCTTCCCATTCCCAGTCCAAGCCCCCATCCCTGCGTGTAGAGGCTAAAAATGAAGGCAGGAACAAGGCTGAGGGCAAGGAAGCCTTGCTGTCCTAGGCAGGGAACTGAGTCACTGAAAGAGACAAAGAACGTCAGCTGCCAAACAACAGAGAGAGACTGAGTCCAACAGGCCCCTCTCGCACTGGGTCACAAGGTGCTCTGTTCATTTCCTGGCAATGCAGAATTGGCATACTTGAGGTTTTCTTTTGTTTTCTTTGAAGCCTGCCTTTGGCACAAGCCAGTGGGAAAATATACTTTGGCTTCAACAAAGTTCTTAGTTCCCTGCTATTGTATTAGGTCATTTACATGTGTTTGGAAGTGGTGAAGCAGCCTGTGGACAGCTGGGCAGGTCTATCTGGGAATTTGATTTTGTGATGTAACATTTGCATTCAGTTAGTTAATGGAGAAATGCTAGACTGTAATGATATTTCACACAGGAACAAGTTCTACATCTTCAGATGTTCAGGATACGTTTTTGATGCTCTTGTTTTAGAAATGTGGTATAATAGTAACTATTTTAGGAGAATTATTATATTTAGTCTTAGCTAGCCCTATACAATAAAGAAATGCCTGCAAAGTTTATAAGGATGTTGAAACAAGTGTTGCCAGTTTTTATGGGTTACTTAACACTTGATGCTTTCCAACTGAGAAATACCTAATCCCGTACCACTCACTGCAAGTATGCAAAGCTTGCAGTGTGAGTCAGCTGGGGTTAAAGTAAAATAATTTTTCATCAGTTTGGTTTAACCAGTTCACTCATCTGCACACGAGTTACAATTAATTTTTAAATTTTAAGCAAACTTTTTTCTGGAAGTACTTGCATGTGTCTCCCAGGTTCTTAAGCACATTTGAAGCTATGGATTCTGATGTTGTTTTTCCGTCAGTATCGCTGTCTCTTTCTATCATGTTACTGCATAGAGTAGGAAAAAGGCAGAAAAAAATCCTGTGTAGTGCCAGTGTAGAATGCAGAGGGGATCTAGTTCAGATCCTAAAATGTCCTGCGCCATTATGCTTGGGATATAGTATCATGTGCTCTGTCTCGTCTGTGATGGCTGGTCTGCCAGAAATGGACAAACAATGTTTTGAAGAAAACAAATCAGAACTTTTGATTTCTGAATGCCTGTTCATAGTCATCAGGGAAGTATTTGGCAGTATAGGGATAGAGCATGGGAAGTGCAGTGTGTTGAAACCATAATTAATATGGCCTTTCCTTTAGAGAAGGAAAGCCTCAGAACTTTATTCTTAGTATTTATACTGAGGCTCATCCCTCGGTTGGTGAATCTGTGATAGATGTGATAGAATTGGACAAAGGTGAGATCAGAGCAGATTATAAATGGGAAAGTAAAGTTAATAGGGGTATTGATACAAAATACAAAAGACTGTTAGTGCCTTGTTTTTGAAGGCATAATTTTGAGAAGAAAAAAACATTTTTGAATGTACTGTGTCAGCTGCAGGAAGTTTTGAATGGAAGTTGTGGGGGGTTTTCCTTACCTCTGAAAAATGACCTAAGTCACCATACAGCACCTTTGTTTCTGGGTACAAAACCCTTTTAATCACATTGTAATGCACAGGAAATCAGTGTACAACACTGCTGTGGATATGATGTTCCCGTGCTGCAGTCTGGAGGAGTCTGCACCCCCCTGGCTCGCTACCCACCGGAGGGGACAGCGCAGTTTGTCCCAGTGCCACCCTGTGCCGTGAGACACCGTCCCTCTGCCAGCAGAGAGCAGTGCAGCCCTTCGACAGGATTTCAGGGGCCATAACTGGAAACATAGGTGGGAAACAAAGCAGATGACTAAGGAGGAATATACACAGAAGCACTGAACACAGAGGCAGACCTGAATGTGAAGGTTTGAAGGATGCACTCGATGGGGAAAACAGCAGAGAGTGAAGGCAATGCAAGGTGGGCATGAAAAAAGGAAGGGAAACCCCAAAATACGTACTGTGCTAAAGCAAACTGGAGACCTCAAGGATGAAAGTAAAACATCTTGGAAAGAGATTCTGGCATTCCTGATACCCTACGAACCAGAGGAGTCTTGCAGTTCCTGGTATTGGGCATGGAGGAAGGACAGGTACCCAGAAAGCGGTACCAGTCCGTAGTACCATAGAACAATATGCGTGTGCTTTTCTTGGTTCTAGATCTTAATACACTGCTTGTATTGTCATTGGGGTGAATTATCCCTATGTCTGCATGCTGATATTAATCTATGACTAACAGAGGAAAAAGAAACTCACACAATTATTTTCAAAATGCTGCTCTTGGAGCGTATTGTTTCCCTTGAAAATGTTTTTGCCAGAGTGCAAGGATAGAGCCACAGCTTGTATAGCATTTATTCCTGATTCTTATATTTGGGGTTTTTTTTCTAAACTAATTTGGCACTTTAATAATGCATTGTATTAAGATGATCAGATAAATTCCAGCTGCATAGGATTGTGTTTCCTACTTCTGACTCAAAAAGTACATCATAATCCAATCAAAAAGTGCGTGGGGCTGTCACTGTGTTTTAGGGAATGGAGGAAGGGGGGAAAGGAGTTGTCATGTCTTGTAATGGGTACAGCATGTCCACAAATCCAGCTTATCAAGGATTTTTTCTAGATTTTTAGAGGAATGTTGAAAGCAAATGCTTTTTTCTCTCCTTATTCCAGTAGCATCTCCTGAACTCCTTGTAAAATGTCAGTCTGTTATGTAAAATCTGCAGCATTCTAATGGTGCTTTCAGGCTTACTGTGACCTTTTGAAATCATTACAACCCCCATCCGCTAAAGCTCCCCATTTTTCCTTACTTAATTGCACACAGGAATAGGGAAATAGGAATCCAGTTTATTGTTATCCAGGTGGCATTTCCTGTTACTTCGCTTTATAGTTTTCTGTGTAGTAATTAGTATGCAGAAAGCTGGAGAGATGCCTGTAGTTCCAAAATGAACTCTCTGTAGCTCTCTCCCTCCCTCCCACTTGCACTCTCCTTTTGGCACCGCCCCTTCCATGCACCCTTTAGCCAGCAGCAAGACAGCTGTGTTTGATCATAAACCACTTAAACTCCAGGCTTACTGGCAGGGGAAACTTTAGCGTGAAGTGCAGCATTGGTTTCTCTCAGGGAGGGAGCTTTCTTCTCTTTTTCTTTCTCTCTCCCCAAATACTGAGGACAGTAGCAGCACTCTCCTTTTAATTTCTCTGTGAACTTGTGTGAAGCTCGTCAAATTTTTCTGAGTATGTTCAGCGGCAGTGGGAGATGCCCTTTAACAGAGTTGTGGAAAAGAGCAGCATAAAGCAGACAGCAGAGATGAAGCACGCCTTGTAGATGGACTAAGACAGCCCTGGGATCCTGGTAAGCCCTTCATTCCCTGCATTCTCTGAGCACTTCACATTATTAACAAGTCTCTCGCAGCAATGGATTGTCTGTGAAGTCAAAGCCAGTTTGGTCTTTTAGAAGATCTTGCATCATTAACTTAAACTCTCAATGTGGAGTAAAAATGGCTGTCTAGAGCAAAATGTATGAGAGAGAAGAATTTTGGAGAAGAAAGTATTGAACCAGTTAAACAAAGCTTTGAAGCATTAAAATCTGCAGAAATCGTCAAGCCCTGAGAAGTCTAATCATGAATTCTGGAGTTGCTATGAAATATGGAAATGACTCCCCTGCAGAACTGAGTGAGGTAAGCAGTTTCAGTGCCCTTCTTTACGCTTTAAAAAGAAACATTCCCCATTCGGGCTTTCAGTCTGCGAGCAATGCAATTAAAAATTAATAGAATGTGTATCTTGCTAGAACTTGCTGTGCCAGTGAGGAAATGACCTGAACTTTTTTGCTGCTTTGCTCTGAATGAGTGGTGAAAGGCTGACGATTGCAACCATGTAGAGACATTTTTCCTGTTACCCTGCAGCAGTGCTTGCCTTCCCTCCAAGAGCTGTGTTTATACCCAGCATTCATCTTTGCAGTAGGTGAAATATGGAGATCTCAGCTGAGATTAAACAGATGGTGATTAATTTAGGAGGGAAGTGGGGTGAGTGGAAAATGATAAATATTTATTGGTGAGACAACAACACTGGCAGAAGTTGTATGTGCTTGTATTTAGCCAAGGTGATACTGTTTGTTTAGGTTAAATGAATTAGGTTACTTTCCTTCCTTGCCTAAAAGAAAGCAAGTAATGAGAAACTTTCTGCTTTTCCACCAGAAACTGTACTAAAGCTGTTATTTTTTATAGTTGTGGGTATGTTTTTTGTGTAACATGACTGTGTGTGTTTTTAATAAATTTGAAATTAAAGCTGTATCAGATGGTATGCAAATTCTTAATAAATATTTTAGAAGTGGCATACTTTGTCAGTTACTGAAATGTCTTAGATGCGTAATCCTTGTGGACTTTATGGAGAACTGCTAATTTAGTTATGCTATGAAATCCCAATCATTTGATTAAGGTCATTTTGTAGGAAATTGAACCTGCAGTCTGTCTTGCCCCAGTTTAACTGAAATGCTTCTCTGTTCCTTTTGCCCATTTCTTTGATACAGGTTTTACTGTGATATATCCTTTATATGCTTGGTTTTTTAAGGAATATTAGATAGTATATGCTTGGCAGAATAAGAGAGTTAACAGTTTCTGGAGTTAATTGCTTAGAGAAAGGAGACGCTGAGGTATGGAAGGAATAATATAAATGAAATAAATCAGTAGGCTAGTGAGGGAGACAACAATGTAGGGGGAGGCACAGTAAATATGTGAGAGATAAGCAAGTGCTGTATTCTGCCATACAAGGGGACAGTATGTTTGTGACTGGGAAGTTCTGGTGAAAGAAATGTTGTATATATTACTCCCTAAAGTAAAAAGAGTTCAATTGCATTATTTCTGTGTTACTTTTTTTCAAATTATTGCTTGGAAACTCTGTATTGGCAATGGAGCGTAAGTGGGGTTCATAAATTCAGCATAAAAGCCTTGGTTACTTTTGGTTAGAGTTTCTGGCTATGGTTGTATTGATGGTGATCACTGCTTTCTATCCCCTCAACATTTAATTTTCAAGACTTTGCAAGATCACATAGATTATGGAGTGTCTCAAAGAGTTGATATTTGAGTCAGTATTCGGAGCAGGTAGTATTTACATGGCTACTTTGAAATTATTCACATTTACTTCACACATCCATTGAGTAAGACTTTCGTTGTAAGAAATACCTTTTTTTCCTGATGTTTTAACATGGGAAGTACTGAAAAGAGTGTGTGACTGTGCACTATGCAACATTTTCATTGTTTAGTTGGGGTTTCTTTAGTCCTTAGTTCACATTTGTACTCTGGTGCTACAGGTGGGTTAGAAATAGGCCCCTTTTTGACTGCAGACATAGCAGAGAAGGTCTTACAACTCCTAACTTTCCCCAGCTGCTTATCATCATTTGTTTGCTGCTCATCTTCATCTTTGCAGTTTGAGCTGCCTGTGTTAGCAAGCCTTAGCCAGAGTCACCAAGAAGGGCTGGGTGAGCTTCAGCAGTGATCTTGGGTAAAACACTGGGTTTTCAGTGAAACACAGAGGCCTCACAAAAGCATCGTATTCCACCTCTCAGAGGGAAGAAGGTGCGTAAGTACTCCAAGATGTAGTACATAGCTGCTCACCCCTAATTGTTAATTTCTCAACCAGCTCTCTGTAATTTTTATGCTCGTATTAGATCTTTCCCTGTTGGTGAGTGGTACTGTTGAACTTGCTATGATTGAAGGTAAAAAGTGCTGTGTAAAGGTTGTACCTGTAGTTTATGTATCTGTATTTTTCACATCTTTGTCATGCTCTTCTCCTTCCTTTCTGGCTCTGTCTTCTATAAACCGTGTTTATTTTTGATCAATGGAGGACTTTTGTTCATCTAAATGATGGAAAAATGGCTACAATGGGAATTTGATTAAATGACTGCTGTCTTAGTGTGTGTTCACCTGCACCTCTATCTCTACAGACAGCTCAAATTCTGCCATTGCAGTGGACTGCTACTGCTGTACATATCTGAATGGGAAATATGATAACAGACTAAGAAATACTTCGGTTCACGTGATGCACAGTGGGTTTTCGTGTAGGTGCCTTGAGCTCTTTATCTCAGTGTGTGGAGCTCTAGGCATGAAACTAATGTTATTAAAATAAACAGGAAAGTTACAAAGCCCTGAAGATATAATAAATGCATTCTTGACTCCATACATTAGACAAAAGAGAAAATAAATTTATTGCAATTAATTCCATTTGTATTGGAACTTTCTATTTGAGATGTACGTCTCTCTTTGGCAAGAATTAAAGGATATGTTTCCTGTCCAAGACACAGTGTGATTGTAGAAACTTGTGTATAGTTGATGTTTGCTATTCCTAAACTCTTCTCCGGGTAAACAGAGATCTTGATAGTCTATGTTTACTCACCTGCCCCCATCCAAAGGTCATGCAGAAAGCAGAAGAAAAAAAAAAAATCTAATTTTTGTTGCAGGTCAGTCAGAGCTCCACGACACTCATTCTCTGTGGTTCCCTAGCTCCAGAGTTCAAGCTGTTTTGCTATTGAAACCTGTGTCAATTCATGTTACCCCGTTTCTTCTGCTTTTCTTTGCCTTTAAGCTTCAAGTCCAAAGAAGGAAAGATTATCCAGTTTGCTGTGTGCATGGTAGATTTGTCGTGTTGTACCTGCATCATTAGAAGAAGCATTGTTCTTACATAGCAAGGTGGTGTTCGGCTAGGTGGTTTGCTTGGTTTGGGGTTTTTTTGGTATATATGAGATACAATAAGAGAGGCAACACTGTTGTCTAGTCTATGATGAGATATAGATTATGTCTATGATGTAGCTGGGGATCTACAACAGCCTTTGGTACGTTTGTAAATAGGTAACAGTGGCCAAAAAAGCTCTGTTCTGCTATTCTGACATGGGTCTTCACCTGTCCATATTAAGCCTTAACACAATTTGTAGAGCTTGCCTTTAAGGCTTGATGAAGGAAGCATGTGATTTGTATGCCTAATGTGATACCCACGTTATGAGAACTCTTACTGGATCTCTTCTGAAATTCTGAAAACCTTTGTTGTAAACACAAAGCATATTTTTAAAGCCAACATCATTTACATTACTGAAAACATGTACAGGTAAACAGTGGAGTGCCCACAATTGCAGACCATTTTGTACATAGTTAAAAATGAAACTTTCTATCAGAATTTAAATGCTATGTACCTATTAAATTGGCTATTCTGCAGAAAGAGGTATTAATCTAGAAGGAGCTGTATTGTCTAATCTGTATTCTCTTCCAAATTCAAAGGCACTACTGGTTTTAAACTCCAGCATTCTGAGGAGGTGTCCCCTACATGCTAGCATTGATCTTACCTGCTCCCCTGGCCATCACTGTGGAGATGGGGTACTGAAATAGGGAGAGCTGTGGTCTGACTTGGTACACCTGTTGGACTAACTATGCCCAAGCCTAATGCTGGAACAGTTAAACTTATAAGTGCAGGAATGTGAAGGAAATGTTAAGTGCTGAGCTTAATGATATTTTTCTCAATTGTGTAGTTAAGAGATAAATTTTATCCTTGAATTAAAAGCCAAATTATGTTGTTGGCTATAATTTTCATTAAGTGAGCCTTGTGAATTTGCTGGTAGTAAGACTGTGCCTAAGAGATTTTGTAATGATATAAGGGCTGGTATTATAGTAAAGCAATACATTCAGCATTGCAGCTGATTTGTATAATGTTACTGTTTATTGTGTTCTTTTAGCACTTCCTGCATGAGTTGATGGTGTATAGCATCTGAAAAGTTTATATTATTTTCTGCATAGCAAAATTAGGAGATAGCATGCTGCTTTAGGTGCACACTATACCTCCTGCTTCTTCGTGTTTGGAGGTCAAGTTTTTAGGATACAAATGTATGTGACAGCATTAGATACAGCTTCATATTCTTTAACCCTTTACGTTGACTGGAATAAACAGATGGACTGTTTGTCTTCGGAAAATGACTAACTTTTTTGTTTGTTTTAACAACAAGATGTTTAAAATTTAGAGGGGAAGGGAGGATAGGCTTCAAAGCTGATGTTTGTGTAGGAAGCAGAATAATGAGTTCATATGAAGGATTTCACCAAAATCTTACATGTAATACCAAATGTGAAGAAAAGACCAAGTCTGAAAGGCTTAAATTCTGACTACTTAGTAATTTTATAGTAGGACAATGTTGCACTTTCTTCTCAGATTTGTGTTCCACTGCTGCTCTCCTTATAAACTAAACTCTGATGAAGAACATTGTGGAAGGAGAATTGCAGAAATAAGAGGGGCTGCATGGCTTGAAGTTGTGTACACAAGTCTAGTGAGTCTGAGGGAGCTATGGGGTGAGTAGGGTTATCAGCAGAGGAGCAGGACATCACTCACAGCCTCCCTTAGCAGTGACCATCCCCACTCTGAGGTACTTTCCCATGTGTGCCTTTGTTCCTTTAGAAAGAGCGCCAGGTTGTTCTGTCACTGTACCTACATGTGGGGAAAGAGCACTTGTGGAATGGGGAAGAGGTTTTTTATGTGTTCCAAGGTAGGATTAAATCCCAAACACTTGTTTTATCTTCCTGAGCTTGGTAGTCATACAACAAAATCAGTGAGTAAATATCACCCTAATACTGCATCTGCTTCTCAAATGGTCTCTGGCCATGCAACAAATGTGCCAGGGTATTTCCAATACCTCTCATGAGCAGGTAAACACCATATTCTACTGCAATTCCATCTCTGCTACTTGGATATAGCCTTGGTTGTTAGTGTTGAAGCTGTGCAGGTTGTAACACAGCAGGGTATACTCCTTGCCAACAGAGAAGATGTGTTTTCCCCAGTCAGAATGTGTTCTGGGAAATGTGATAAATTATTAATCCTTTAAAATATTGCAGCCTTACAATAGAACAGAGTGGAATGTGGTTATCAAACAGCAAACATGGCATATTTTTAAATTATTTTAACCTTGAAAAAGTTGTGTAACTGATTTTTTCCTAACAGCAGACAATCCAAAAAGGTGAACAGTGTGGACTGATAAAGTGTTAGAAAAGTGAGCATCACAGCCCAGTATGCTTAAATAAAAGTACCTTCAGGAGAAGCTTTCTTAAATGATTTCTGGTGGAGAGCTGGATAAACCTTTCATCTAGAGGTAGCAACACCTGTAGCCTTAAAAGAGTGTTCTCAGCTTTAGTGCTTCAGAGATGCTGAGGTAAAGTTTGCAAATCTTCTTTGGGTGAACTCTCTCCTCTTTCCTCGTTCAAATGAGCTTTGTGAAGTACTAATCTGCCTTGCAAACCTGACGTTCTTCCATTCTGTTATCTTGAGGAGTGTGGAGACATTAGATGTGAAATATAATTACAGATTTTAAAGACTGACTGTGTGTCTCTGTTACACTGATGTATCTATACTAATTTAAAGAAAATGCTTCAGTGGTAAACTTTAATGGACATGCTCCTGGATAGTGACTATCAGTCTGAATGCAACCTTTAGATTGGGTCCACAGTCAAGCTGAGGGTGCTCTGGCATGATCAATATATGTAATTTATAGTGTGTGTGGTATTTCCAGTATTAAAAAACCAGTAACTTCAAAGGAAATGTTTTTTCCTGGATTTGTGTGAGCTGCTTATCAGGCACAGAGTGTGTTCCAGGCTTGGCTATTATTAAATTGAAGCACTATAAAAAGATTAGTCAAAATGGCCAGACACTGTCAACACTGATAATGCTTTTCTGCAGCATTCTAATGAAAAAAAGACCAAGATTATGTAATTTGTCTGCCTGATATTTTAATATTCCTTGCTCCTAAAAAAATAATGTTTGAAAAATGCCTTATATGCTGAAAAACCTGTTAGGACAAATATATGCTGTGAAAGTACTATTAACAATATATTGGATTGTCTAACTGCTTTTAGAGACTTGGCGGTTTTTTTCATAGATAAAAAAGCCAGAGTTCATTCCTGGAAAATTTTTGGAGATAAGGATTATAATCTTTTCCCTCCTCCTCTTCCAGCTTGGAAAAGTAAAATGTGTTTTTGCCTCTGATCAGACTTGGACATACCAGAACATGGCTCTGTTCTTGTGGGAACAATTACAAGATTCTTCTTTCAGAAGATATTTTTATGTGTTCCTCTGCAATCTCTGGATTTTTAGTCTGTAAAGGGATACATAAACAAAAGGTTCTGAAAGAAGAATCCCTAGATTGCAAGGTTAAGGTTTGCAAAGGCAGAAATTTCTGGGCTATGTATGTGTGAAGAGAGGACACAAAGAGAGACTGTGTCTTTGGACTGGACACCTACAGTGGGGTGTCATTACATTCTTTTTCTGGGGCTCTGAGTAGTTTGATGTATGATTGAAAAGGAAATGCGTTCACGTCACTTGAGGGTGTTTTCCTTATGTTTAAGTTTTACTGTCTTTATGACACTGTATGGTGCTTTTAGATGCAGGTTTTACTTACTTTACTGATGAGAATTTCTGCTTCTCAAGTAGCATGGAAAGGCTTAACTGGGCTTTTCTGTAACATATAGTAATAATATACCAATTTATGTACTCTGTAGGGATATGTGATGGTCTCTGAGTTCAAAGACTCTGAAGGATGGAGGTTTGGTGTGGGGATCTGATGCTGGTAAAGAAGGCATTTTGACCCTGGTGGAAACCTTCTTTAGTCAGTCCCATGTCAGGATTTCCCATATAAATTGTCTGTATGAATGATGTATATTTTCTGTAGATTTAGATTTTAACTATCTCTAATGAATAGAAATATTCATTAAGACTCTGGAAATTGGCTTACATGTTCTCACTTGGTTGTAATTATATAGGAAAATTTGTCATTAATATTAAAATATGGACAGAAATCCTTTCTACACTCCCAAACTTAAAGAAATACAGAAAGAAATATTTTTTCAGTATGCTTAGATTTACCCCACATGGTTGGTTGTAATATTGTTGGTTGCATGCTAAGTTTTATAAATTACCCTCAATAACCTTTGTAGAATTTTTGAAATGCTTCAGAAAGTGGTTGCTGGATTATATTGCAGATTATTGGGATATCACTGTAATGTAATACATCACAAAATAGAAATTTACATCAGGATTATGGCCATCTGCTGATAACTGAAATGAGGTACTGTTTTAAAACAGGCCATTTATACATTTTAAAATGTGAGGCTATTTCAATGTTTGCTAGATTCACAACAGCACCCCTGGTTTCTGATCTGCCAGAGCAACTTTTTGAAACGTTTCCAAAAAAAGTAAATTGTTTGGTTGCAGTGATGGAATTGTAATTGTCAGCGCAGAACTGTGATTCATGGTTGTGATGACAGAGAAATACAAGATCGTTACTATGCTATGTCATAAGCCCAAAACTATTTCAGTGACAACTCA
The DNA here is from genome assembly GCA_013397815.1 of Aleadryas rufinucha. NCBI lineage: Eukaryota > Metazoa > Chordata > Aves > Passeriformes > Aleadryas > Aleadryas rufinucha. The sequence goes on from VZTH01011546.1 coordinate 35,010, forward strand.
GTGTCCTTTTGAACCGTGTCCACAGAGGTTTGGCTGAAGCTGGTGTTCCCACAAAGCAGCACAGGTGCCTTGTCTTGAAAAGTCTACCCTTTGCAAACTGTAAACCCAAAAGTATCATTTGCTTGCAAAGACATTGTTTTGTCTGGCCTTCATCTGCAGGAGGCTGTGATAATCCTACCCCAGACTGTGGTAGTCTGCTTCCTATCCTTCAGGTGGCTGAATGCTTCTAGTTTGATAATCTTTTGAACTTTGCATCTAGTTTGATAATCTTTTGAACTTTGTCTCCTATCTATATTGCACAGGTTGTTTACCCTTAAGCTATTGCCAGGTAGGAGTAGAATCTAGCTGGCTGTTAACTGTAGTTGGGACTGATACTGCCACTCTTCAAGTGTCTCATCAGCTGAATCTTCCTTCCTTTGCCTGGGTTCATGTGCTTGAGAAGGGTTTTGCAGCCATGTCCAGAAACAAAAGTGGATATTGTCATCTGCAGAAAAGACCAGGTACCCCCTTTAGAATGCTATACTGAGGACTGTTCTTTACTGTTGTACATGCTTGACTTTTTTTTTTTTACGTTACATGTAAAACGTTTTATCTTCATGAGATAAGTTCATTTTTCCATCCCTTAATCTCTTTTTTTCCATTTCTTTTGCACAGCATTGTATAGCATCATTTTTTTCAAGTTTCTGGTGCTGCTCTTGACGGATTTACTGACTTAGGTGGTTCTTTTTATTTAAACTGATTTGCAGGAGTACTTGGATCTTTTTATTTAAACTCATGGTGGTTGACCTGTTCATCAGCTGGGTCTTTCTTTTGGTATGTTGTAATCTCACTCCTGTAGGAAGAGGCGATTCTCTCATGATGCTTGATATAGCACATGTCAGTGATCTGCCAGGTGTGACTCACCTGGTGGAAGGCCTGGCCTGTGCTAAATAAGAATGCAGTTAATTCCAGTGAAATATGTAAGTAAAGTAAATCTTTGTGTGAAAAATTTTTGTCTGCCTGAAGCAAATAGGTGCCTGCTATATGTGAAGGACAAAAATTGTTAACAGTATTTCCAATTATGCTTTTCTTCTGTCCTATGAGATGCTGGATTAAAGACGGGAGAGAATCTCTTTATTTCTCCTCTTCCCCTAATGGATATCTCCCCTGTAGAGCAAAGTAGGAAAAAAGTGTATTGATTCACAACTGTCAAATCATAATTGCATGGAGATCTGTATTAATTTAGTTATTTGAGTGAGAGAGATCTGGAAAACACAGAACTTTTCTTCCATGCTTTTTAAAACTTACAGATTCTGTCTCACATCCTGCAGCGTTGAATACCTATGAATACCCATAATTATCTTTTTTTGTGAAACTCCATGTGGTTGAATTTCAATACCTACCCCTTCTGGAATGGAAATAAATGTGCTAATTGCTTTTCATGAAGGTAGGCTTTCTCCTTTCCTGTGAGAATTTCTTTAACTTCCTGTATTTCTGTATTATGTGTTAGGCTGAATCTCTTTTTATAGCATATTTAAGCACTTTTAAATATAATAATTGATGCCAGTGAGTTATAGGCAAGTGTCATATCTCATTCAGAATGTTACATAATCATATTCTTCAGTAATGAGATGTCATTTCTCATTATAGAATCACAGAATGGTTGAGGCTGTCAGGGACCTCTGGTTGTCACCTGGTCTAAGCCCCTGCTAAGGTGGGGTCAACTAGAGCTGAGTGCCCAAGACTATTCAGAAGCTTTTCAGTATCTCCAAGGATGGAGACTCCACCACCTCCCTGAGTAACCAGTTTCCTGATGTTCAGAGGGAACCTCCTGTGTTTCAGTGTGTGCCCACCGCCTCTGGTGCTGTCACTGGGCACCAGTGAAAAGGAAAGAGCCTGGATCCAGCCTCCTTGCACCCTCCCTGCAGGTGTTTATCTACATTGGTGAGATCCCCTGAGCCTTCTCTTCTCCAGGATACACAGTCCCGGCTTTCTCAGCCTTTCCCCATAGAAGAGGTGCTGGAGTCCATCCATCATTGTGGTCTCCCTTTGCTGAACTCTTCCCAGTATGTCCATGTCTGTTTTGTACTGGGGAGCCCAGAACTGGACCCAGCTCCACCTGTGGCCTCACCAGTGCTGAGAAGAATAGAAGGCTCACATCTCTTGATCTGCTGTCAATACTTTTCCTAATCCAGCCCAGAATACCATTCACCTTCTTTGCCACAAGAGCGTGTTGCTGGCTCACATTCAATTTCGTGTCCACCAGCTTTCGTAGGCCTCTTCCCCTTCAGAACCTTATCCCATGGGACTTTTCCAAGGAGAAGTCTGAGTGAAATCTACAGTTGTGATCTTGATTTCTGACCAACTCTCTCCTCTCTGGCTCATAAACTCCATCATGTTGTAGTTATGAGAGTGGTCAAATAGTATTTCTGTAAGTGCATGAATTGCTGTGCCTTTGAAGATGACAGGAGCATGGTATATATTGGAACCAAAAAAAAAAAGTTTTTAGAAACACCAAGAGTACTTTCTGTGAATAAACAAAATATTCACTTGCAGAACATTTATTGAGTTAATGCTGTCAGAAACTTCTCTGTCTTAGAGTAGCAAGAGAGGGTAGTATCCTACCATGAATAATTCCTTATAAGGAATTAGTAAGCTTCAGAAATCGTCAATTTATTTAAAAATTTAATTTCATTCTGTTGAATGGTATGATTAGAATTTAGGAGATTTTCTCATTGTCCTGATTTAAAAAAAAAAAACCACCAAGGCAAAGTATTACAAAGGATGACCTATAGTGATTTTTAAAAAAGGAAAAAATAGAAGGGGAAAACTTTTCCACTGTTTGTGTTTGTGCCCTTGCTGCTAATTTTTAGAGCAAATTGCAGTGGCTTTTCATGGAAGATGTTTTCCTTCCAAGAGAACAAAGGAAGAATTTTGCAGTTTTAGTTCTTACCAGATGTTGACATTATGTATGTTCTGTCTCATATAATGCTGCCTTCATAAGGATGTGAAAAAGCAGTACTACAGAAGTGAATCACAGTAGGGAAGTTTAAATTTAGATTTTGTTTTTTAAATACAGTAATGTGGGAGTTTCTAGTGATAACGAGTTTGCTGTTAATCCGGAATCCAGCTCAGTATGTTCACTTAAATCAGCTTTGAAGTTAAACTTAGATTTCAAAGACATATTCATAGTAAATTCAATCTAAATAGAATGTGAATAATTCCTGATGTGGGTATGGATGTCCTGGTTGTTTAGTACTGCATTACACCAAGTCCCTGAAGAAGACAGACTTAATCTGGTATATCTGTGTGTTACTGTCAGGGGCTAATGGGACACCATTTCTGTGAACCAGGATATTCTACAGTGATTAAAATCCATGCACAGTCTGGGTCATTCACAGTGTATAAACACAGTTCCCAATGGAGCAAAACAAAGTTAAAAACTAGTGATTCCTTTCTCCATGAAAGGACTGTTTCTTTGCACCACTGTTCTGTCACAGTCATGTGAACACTGTTTGGTGCTTGGCCCAATCAGGATGGAAGCACTCTACAGTGAAGGAAAAGCTGAGAACAGGAATCAACATCCATTGGGAAAGGGGGTGGAAGAAATAGAAAGATGTCTAGAGGAAATACACCTCAAACTTATAAGAAGTTACATGAGTTTTCTTATTTGTGAACTTTTGCCATTGCTAATTCATGACTTCAGAGGGTTTCAGGGCATCATTCTGACAACTGAGTCAGCATTCATTTTTTAAATAAGAGCAGAGATTTTACTGAAAAGTTAAAGTGATGGATTTATGTGGTCTTTTGGAGTCAAGTAATTCGCAGTCTAGTTACAGTTCAGTTTTTCAGTGCTTTCTAGATTTTTTTTCCCCCCATCAAACTGGGCTGTGTCTAAAGCTACACTATTTATTTGTCTGAATGGGAATTGTGAACAGTTGATAGCCTTAAATCATCTATCTGACTTATCCTGGAATGGTTAAAGGACCATGTTGCCAAGATTTAGTAATTATTATTTATTGAGACCAAGTGTAAAACCCTGTCTTTTGTACAGAAAATATAAATAGAACAACTGATAGAGTAAGCTTTGTGTTAAATTTGAAGTGCCAGTAATATGCAGTACCATTGCCATGACAGTGATGCTTTGTACTTTATCATGCATTTCATTTAAGAAGCTGAAATAAGCTGCACACCATTATTGATGCAATTCTGTCATTGTAATGTATAAGAACTTATATTTCAATTTATTAATTTCACTATGTTACCATGATTTATCAAAAAACTTATTAATGAAGCTAGGAATTCAATTGCAGTTGCTTGGTTTGGTCTTGCAAAGAGGAATGTATCTAGCTGGAGCATGGTTATGAAATTATATTTTAGAGAAACAAAGATTTTTAGAGGATGTTACTGATAAGCTGAATCGGTACAGGCTTACTTTTTAAAAGAATGACAGTGTTGTAGCTTTAATGCCGATTTGGTGGCATTGTTGAAGAGACAATGTGATCTAGTAACTTTGAGAAAATAGATTTTTGAAAAAGGTGACCATGACACAGAGAATTTCTAGACCATGGAGTCTTCCAATTTATGTATTTTAAGATAAATTGTTAGAGTCCTTTTTCTCCTGCTCATAATAGTTGTATTTAGAGCCTGGAAGCTCAATCAGCAGATGTTTATTGAGTTTTATAGTTTGCCTCTGGGTAGGCTTTTCTGCTTCTTTGTTTTCTGTGCCTGCAGCTCGTTCTCTTCTGTCCTTCTTAGAGCTTCACTAAATGCACTGTGTTCTCAGCTTTCATTAGCCTTTTCTTTCAGCCCTCTTGCAGTTGCTAATTTATTGTTGCTGCCCTTGATCCCTTTGCCTTTTGCATGTGCCAGTCTACCTCTTCCCTGTCTCTGTCCTTTTATTTATGGTTGCACTCCAAGACTGTGCAGGGTCCTCCGGAGTTCTCACTGATATTCTTCAGTAAAGGAAGAAGGAATCCCTCCTTTTGCAGAATTGTGTGAGGCTGCAAGTGCTGGGAGAAAGGGCTTGGTTCTCTTGGCACAAAGGCAAGCTTCAGCCCCGTGATTAATTAGCGTGGTGTTGCAGCAAATGAACTGTTGCAATTAAACCAGTGTAGTAATGAAACAATGGGCAACAGAGCTAAGGCTGGCACAGGCAAGGGGAGGCTGATCCCGGGTGGTGTTGGTCCAGCCAAACCACTTTTTTGACACAAAACCACTCTCATTGTGTACCCATAGATATAGAGTTCCTGACAATTACACAGTATTTAAAAGACTAATGATAAAAGTAAGATTTATGAAGAATTTATGGTTTTAAGTTTTTTGCCTTAGGAGTTGTGCTTTTTTGTTGTGGAATACTTTGTAGAGTTAAGCTTCCTTGACAGACTGACATTGTGAGGTTTTCCTGGAGAACTCAAAAGTTATGATGGCCAGGCTGACTTTTATTGAAATTCCTGTGTCATACTACTATTTTGCAAATAGCTGTCGCTTCACATTTTAGGTTTGATTACTCCTGACCATGAGCAATAACAGATCTGATTAGGGTACCTTTGCCTTTTCCCTGTGAGCCCTCATGCAATCTCCTGGAATATCCTTCTCTTCAGGAACTTTTTTCTGCTGTGGCATTTGTAAGCTGTCTGAATGTAGTTAGTTCTGGTTGTTCTGATCTATAATAATTGGCAAATGCCATATGCCTAGAAGTTCCCCTGCCCCAGTGCCACTACTGTTTCTTCTTCTTGCCTAAAGTCAGAGTCTTATGGCAGCTTAAAAGGGAAAACAAAGTGTTTAAGCAGAGTAGAAAACATTACTGAATGCTTTGATTCTCTTCTTTCCTTAAAAGAGAATAAATGGCTTTGAAGTTTAACTTAGTTCTGTTCCATCTGTTGGTTTACTAACTTCTCTTTGGCATTTTAACAGAAATTATGAAAAACAATTGATCTAGATGAACTGAGACCTTTTTGACCAGAGTGAAGGCATGGACAGTTCAGCATTGCTGCACTCTCTCATGGTATTAACCCAAGTGTTTTGCTTCTGGTGCTGCTGCATTTAATGCATACAATTTTATATGCAGAAAGATAAAGACCTGTCAACATCCTAGTAAGTGGTATGCAATTCATAGCTTTATGCCAAATACATTGATTATGATTATGAACTCATTGCACTATAATAATTTCTCAATATAGATCAAAATCTTCTTCACTTAGTAATTTTTTAAGCCCCACAAAAACTTTGCTTCTAATTGGGCTGAACTAAAATGAACACTGAAGTAAAAAGATACTGCAAAGGACAGAGAGTACAGTTCTTTGCTAGGTCACGTTCCAAGAAATATTTTTTTGCAAGCTTGACAGTATTTCCAAGTTATAATTGAAACATACCCATTTAAAATTCAGTGAACATAAAAATAATACCACTATTTTTGTGGGGTTTTGTTGGGTTTTTTTTGTGAATCTGGTTTTTTTTCAAAGTTATTAAAAAAAAATGCAGTCCTAAACTACCTGGAAGTTGCAGCTCTATAGCACTGCTGAGAGGGTTCTGTTTGGTTTTAACAGATAGAATATTTCTATCTAATATTGAATGACAGAAAAAAAGTAACTTATTAACATTGCTGCTTGATAAATAGTTGCTGCCAAAAAATACCTATTTTCTTAGTAGCAGACTAATGAAGATGACATAATTTTATGTTGGACAAACTAACATTTGAGGATTTAACTAATCTTGCAAATGATCAGTGTTTACTGAGGTAGGCCTACCCATGATCTTAGTGAGTTTTTATATGAAAGCTGAAGTTACCAGTATGAAATTGATTTCTGCTTTTATTAAAAAGCTCAGTGCAGATTTAAGGGTAGCATTTTCTAAGTGTTTTGTGGCTGAATGAGAGCTGGTGTCCTGTGATTCTGTTGAAAAGTTTTTGTGTGTGTTGGGACACATTGTAAAAGGTATTTTTAACTATTTCAGAAAATACGTGTTTATAATGTGGAAAAAAAAATTAAAAGCAATTTGTTCTTCCGCTTCATTAAAGCTCATGAACTGATTGGTGATGGGTTGATTCCATACACAGAATAAAAGAATAATTAAATTGCTTTAGGAAAAGGAAAATCAGTGTGAACGGGACATAAGTAAAAGTGCTTTCCTTTTGGGTCACAAATGGCAGTGTAAATGGTCTATTACAGAACTTTCTGCTGGGGTAGCTGCAGAATGTGAGCAAAACCACATGCGAATTTAGTATCCTTGAGCCTTGAAAAGCTGCAGTATAGTCAGTTGCTGTTTGTGGCATGCAACTTTTGAGAATTACAGCAGGATTACTTGGACCTTTTTTAACGTGTAAGATTCTTGGCATGAATTCCAGTTGAGGTGAGGCAGAAAGCCATTAGAGACAGCGGAGATTCCAAATGGCTGATTGTTTTGAAAGGAAGAGCAGTAAGTGCATGTAGTGTATTTGTCCCAGGGCAAGGGGAAACTTGGTGATCCCTCCCTTCCTATGCTTAATTTAAGAAGAGTAAAGGTGCTAATCTTATTTGTATCTATTTATTTACCTTTACAGAGTTGTTCTGAGCAATAGTCAATGAATTCAGTGTTCTGAAGACACAAAATGCTGTGTATCTACTATATGTTATTCATCCCTTTAAAACATCAGTGGTATTTAGAAAAAGACAGCTGTTTTTCATTTAAGTTAGAAGAAGATAATCTGTAGGAAAAGAATTTGCTGATGGAAAGCACCAGACATTGTTTGAAACTTTTTTCTTATACTAAATTATTTGCAGAATCATGTTTTGGGAAATGAGCCTGACACATTTCGCTCTGTAAGTATCTGGATTTCATTTTTTCCTTCTTTGCACAATTGATTGGAATCTCTAAAATCTGGCCATTTGTTTCTTGTAAACTGTTGGTCAGTAATATTCTAGCTTTGTCCTCACCCTGTTGTACTCTAAAAGGACCAGTGTACTAACATTTTTGGCTCTTGGGATGTTCTATTTAGAGCTTTATCAGAGTCTCTAAAATATTTCGCCCTCCTCCCTTTCCTCCTGGCTCTAATTTTGAATATATGAGAAATAGAGATGTTTTGAGCAATGCCATGCAGTTTTTCTGTTGCTGTTGTGCCAATATGTTTTTCTTTACTAACAGTGTGACTTTAAATACTTTTTCCCATGTTTTTCTTCATGTTTTCCTATTCCTGTAAGCCCAGATTTCTCTGGCCATGTTCCAGAGAAAAGGATGCTGTTTCCCCAAAGGATTACTTGAATTATGTATACAATATAAAACCTGACGATCTCAAGGTTGTTTCTTTATACCAAAATGCTGATCTTAGTCTAAGCATGCTGGAGAACATATCTGAGAGTCTTACAGCCTCCATGAAAGTAGACATGGTGAGAGGCCTCTCTTTGCTTTCTAATCATCCTTATTAGTTCTTGGTCCTAATTGAACACTGACCACTTGACCTATTAAATTAATACGCCGTTTTATTGTGATAGAAAGAATAATATAAAAGTAATTACTTGGGCTGCTGTCTGATATTTTGAAAACCTTTTCTTCTCTGATTCATGGAACTGACTTAGCTGTTACTGAATATCCAGACTGCCCAATGTCCAAAATAATGTTCTGTCTGCATCTTCTGAACAGAGCATAGGTATCAACGAAGCAAAAGAAATGGCAATAATTACATCTTATCTTTGCTATGATATGTAGCTAACAACACAGGATATGGAAATTAATGGACACCTATTAACACATCCATTTATATGTCATGTCTTTAAAGCAGGTGGCAGTACAGGAGAGTTTTCACTCTTACCATAGATTTTAGCAGATTTTAGATTTTCCGTTTAAAGAACTAGCTCTTCCATAAAGCCCCTGTTTCCATGTTTCTCTCTGTTTTAAAATACATTGTTTGATAGTATACTTTTGTAGCTTTGGCTGAGGTTCTTGGGATGACAGTCTTTAATTCCAGGCTTCACGGTCTAACATCTCTCCGTGGCACTTGGTTCTCTTGTTATATTAATGTCTGTTTAATCTCAAATCAATTAAGAATTTATTTTGCATTGAATTTTGTCCAGGTTTTATTTGTGCCTCATGGTTGCATCATGCTTTCTTGACTACAGCAAGTTCACTATCTTAATAAAGCAAAGATTTAAGAGAGCTACTCTCCCTTGATGACTCATCTGCAAAGAATAACAAAAGGGCTTGACATAAGAATAAATTATTCTCCACAGACAGTGATTGGTCTTGATGGAGATGAAAACTGTGGATAAAATAAAGCAAGCATGTCATGCTCATTTCATAAAAACTACCCTGGTATAATCAGCATAGATTTCAAGGGGTCAGAGGTCTGTGCAAGTCATGAGGAATCATAATTTGCACAAACCATGTCTTTTTGGTCTTATTGACTGTATCTCTTAAGAGCCACAATTATGCAATGCAATTAATCATCAAGGGAGTTTGGGTTTATGGTACGTATTTGAAGTAATCTCTTTTTTAATTGCTCGAGCTTTATCTTGTGGACTTTGACTAAGTGCATTAGTAAATGCTTAATTTAAAGGGATTCTGTCACCCTGAAACATACTCCTTTTTAATTTTTTTAATATTATTATTTGAAAGGAGTCTTATCTAAAGAGACTCCTATCAATTCCCTTGCCAGCAGTGTGATTTCATAGCCACTCTGCTTTTTGCTTTCTTCAAGGTGTTTTTCTTTCCAGCAGTCAGTGAGAAAATTAGCTAGTGTAAAATAAGCTTCCTCAAATATGCAAAATGTAAAATACATTGAGTTAAGCATTTTTCCCAAGCAATGATTAATCTTGATAGATAGGATGTCATCACCTTGTTATTAATACTTTTTGTTTTTAATTTAAGGAATTTCTGAACCATCTCAGCATTCTGACTATCGATTCTTACATTATAACCTACTGCATTCAATAGTTAGCTGGAACTTCAGTTTCACATGTACTACATGAAGGATCTTGACAGGACAGCTCCTGCCTGTCTTGCTGCAGCTGTCTGAGAGTCTGCTGTTTGCCAGCTGTCTGCACCACCTCTGTGGGCAGCTGCTGTTCCAACAGGTGCCTCTGCTTTCACTCTGTCTAAAGCCCACCTTCTTTCATTTTAAATCCCTCTTCGCCAGAACTACTGTCCTCCCTTTTAGGGCACTGTGGATAATCCAGGTAGGACATTTGGCCAAAATGCAGCCTGGTTGGTCTGTCATAAACTCCCAACTGAACCTTAGAGTTACGTTCTTTCTGAAATGATCCTCACGTTCTCTTTCCTCTGTGCTCTCCCTTTTACAGCCTGGCAGATCATTTACAATGCCTAATTCTGCTCTTCTATGCTCTCTGCCCTTCTTCCCAGAACAATATGTATCCTCCAATACCTGTGTTCAGCTTACTGTTTCCCTATTTTTTTTTTAATCACAGAGACCGTCTTTGGATTTTTTCAAGAAATAGATTTTTTGAATATTTCCATGTGTTTCTGTATCCCTAAGTATATTTGTAAATACTTTAAGACATTAAGCAGTACTGCCCAGTGTTGTTCAATTCTTGTTTTGATCTTGATATTTCTAGTGTGCTGTGTTGGTATTGCTTGCTGTGAACTTGTGACTCGAGAAGTGTCCATTTCTTTCCTCTTCTAAGTGCCTGTTTGATCAGCTGTTTTAACAATGATTTTGCCATAGTCAGTGGTATAACAGTGATTTAGTCTGACAGAGATACAGCGACTAAACTGTGAAATCAGAGGAGTCATCCCATATGGGTTTTTTTTGGTCACAGTTGGTGACTTTGAGGCTCCACAAGCCATTCCACAGACTTTTATATTGACACATAAATAAAATACTCTGTTCTCTGAGATTTTTGAAGCCTTGGTGAGACAAAATGCTGTGAAATTATTTTGATGCACTTAAGGTTGTAATAGATAAAGTGAAGTCATCATATTTATGCATCACATTTATTTCACTGGTAGACTAATCTGACACCTTTAAGGATGTGATATTTTTAGTCAGTTATTCTACGACTTCTTGCCAGTTTAACTACAATGATGTCCAAGTTGGTTGTCACAGTTAGGATAGCTAAAAACATGCCTTCACTTTACTGCTGGCTAAGGTAGATGTCCTATCAAAACTCTCAAAGTGTAGACCTGGTGGGGGGTTCCCATTTATTTCCTCTAAATGAATGAAGAAGGCGAAGTTATGCTCCAATTATACTTTACTTGACAGTGCAGAAAAACATATTGATACCACATGAAAAACCCCTTCAAAGCAGCATAAATGAGTTTCTGCAACAAAATCCCTCCCTCCCCCTCGCCTTCCCCTGCCCTTTTCCCTTCCCTGTGAAGTGTGCTAGCTTTTCTGGAAATATTTTCAGAGAGATTGTGTGTTCTGTGAAAGCTTAGGCTGTGCCAAATGCAAATCTCTTTTGCTCTTTGAGGTTTTAAGTTTGCAATACCTCTGGTCACCTGGTCAAGGATGTGATATATGTTTGAGGAAACCAATTACAGCAGACTGCCAAAGCAGCAAATAACTAGGTACATTTTACCCCTCTCTTTGTACATGTTGGCATGCACAGCAGGATAGGGACACGAGGGCAGAAAACCTTCCTTAAATGAAGAGTGAAGTAGACACCTTAGGGAGTGTTACGCAAAATGCCTTAAAAACACAAACTGGGTGTGCTTACTGTGAAGTGATACCATAGGGACCAGCATGGCTGCTCTAACTCTTGGCATTCCCAAACTGGCTACTTTTTACACATAACTTTTTGTCACTTGTTTTAGAATCCATCTCATGTCACCTGGAATGTATATTTTTTATCACAGTTTCCTCAAATCAGAATAGAAATGTCTGTCGTTGGCTTGAATTGTTATTTTTTCCAACCTCTTGCTGGTAGCAGAAGAAAGAGCAGCAGAGTATTCCCAGTGCTTTTACTACTTTGTGGCACCCTTCATGCCGCCCCCTTGCAGTACCAGGCAGAGAGTCTGTGAATGAGACTGCACATCAGGCCAGGTAGTAGTCTGGAAAGTATAACCCTCTTCAGATCTTTCTCTGAAGAATTAAGTGTTAACACAAAGTGTCATGATTCCAAATGTACTTAATGTTTCAATGCAAGCAAGCCACATTCCAGATGAAAGTCCTCAAACTCATCTGCTGAGTGTCTCAACCAGGTGGACTTTTTGCCTTTGTGTTAACTTACAGACATTTTCTTATGTCACTCTGCTCTTGCCACTAGAAATGTCTCAGATCTATTAAAACAAACCAAAAGGAACACTGATAAATAAAATACAGCTAGTAGAACTTGCAGAATTATTGTAGAGAAATAATTTCTAAAGTGTATAAAACAATCTGCTTCAAATAAACGTAACTTCATTATACCAACATTTAATAAATAATGTTATTGGTTGGTTGGTTGGTTTTAAACCCAGCAATGGCTTCAGTTATGTACATTTTATTCCAACAGAAAAAGTTGGTTCTGTAACTTGTATTTACTTACTTTTTGCAGTCCAAAATTCCCTGTGCAAGTATGCAGCATTTCTGAAAATAATTTCTTCTAGACTGCAGTGGACTTATTTCAGACTGCTCTGCTGTGGTTAGAACATCCCTCAGTCAGAAGCAGGGTGCTTATAGCACTGAACTAATCCCTGTCTACTGCAGCTTCCTGAGGTTTAGAAGTTAATGGCATGAATAAGTTAATTCTTTTCAGAGTAAATTCCAACTCACCTTATTCTGTGATTTTCACTTTCCAAAAGTAGCAGGAGCGTCAGTAGCTCATTGCATTGATACATTACTTTGAGAACATCTTCTGAGTAACAGTCAACCTGCTCTATTACCATTATTCTGTAGCTTGCATTTTTGCCAAAAAAGAAAAAAAATACAACCAACCCAAACCACAAAACAAAAACCAGATGCGGAAAAAAAAAATTGCAGCAACCGTTTTCCCCTTACGTGTTTTGCCACAACCTCATCGTGAAGATTGTGAAATCATAAGAAGGTGTCCAGTCGCCTTGGAAGTATCCTCACAGGAGTTACTATGCTTCTTGTACAGTTGGAGTATCCTGTCCAGTAAAAAGTATCCTAAGGTCACATGGTTTTGGATGCTTCTCTGAGATGTTTCTTCATTAAATTAACTTCTCAGCATTTCCATTTATTATGGAGTAATATTGAATGTCATTTTCCAGCTGTCCTGTTTACTGAAATACAAATTTCATTAAAAAGATTACTAAAAGAGTGTTGACTTCAACAGTTGATGCCCTGAATTAATACTAAGATCTGGGATTGTCCAGTGCAGCACCCACAGGGTCTACATCCTAATTTTCCTCTGTCTTATAATGAGTTAATAACATAGTAAGAAAACCAAAACTCCAGCAGAGCCACATGATAACAATAGTTCTGTCAACTCATTCATCCATCTGGCTTTTTAATTTTAAAACAAATATTATGCATTGTTGCGTGGCTTGGGAGGCAGTTAAAGTTGTACATCTATATCCCTACAATGACTTGTTCAGGCTCAGAATGGAACTATTTTATCAAAGTAAAAATACTGTTGTATAGTTCATTCATCATAAAATCTATTTTTAAAACTATGAATATATATTTTGTTCTCAAACCCTGAGGAATCGCCTATTTTGCAAATAGTGAAACTTAGCTATAACATGTCGATTATGAAATTATTCCTGGCCTTCTAATTTTTGCTGCTCTGAGATTAGACACTGCTGCCCGTGAGATGCCACAGTCTAATTCTCACCACATAATCACCTTTGGTTCTGTAAATAGCTTTAATCAAATTGCTTAAATTCTGTTTCTGAATTCCCTCTTTTTTAATGGACACAGTATTTTTTTCAGTTGGTATATTCTGAAGATACTTACCTTTTATGCTTATATTTATGTGAAGCATCTAGATGTGATTTTTGGTTGTTGTTTGTTTTTTTTTTTAAACAGACTTAATTTTAAAAAGTAAGAGGGGGGTACAGGTTAAAAGAGTAGTGTAGATTGAAAATTAAAACCACTAATTGAATTAAAGTCCAGGGTGTCCTCTTGGGTTTTTTATTTGTTGCTATTTGTACTTTTCCTGCTACTAATATGTCACTGAATATGTAAAGTAGATACATGAGAAAACACCATGAACTCCTGTCTGTGATTACATGAGCCTTACAAGAAAGCTCACTGATTTCTGCATTTTTTTTAATCTGTTGCTTAAGGAAGCAGGCACCGCATAGGGTTTAATCAAAAACAAGGGGAATAAAGGAAGAGCAGGACAGATGGAAAGGAAATTTAGTCCTTTATATATGACACCGAGCCCAAGGTTATGTAGAATTTGTCAAGCTGAATTTCAAGTACTTTGTCTTCCAGTTCAGGCTTAGATTCATGTAGTCAAGGTATGTCCGACCTTCTGCCAAGGCCCAGCAAACTGGATCAATGTGATCCTAACCTGTACCTGCAGGTGACAAGGTTACTTGTGTTACCTGTGATTTGATATCCATCAAGGGCAGCAGTAAGAACCATAGCACATCTAAGGAAAATGAATTTGTAATTGGAGGTAGGAGAGAAAGAAGTGAGACTGCAGCATAGATGAATACAGTGTCATGGTCTAAATGGGTTTAATTGTTAATGCTGTGCTTGAGCCTGCAGCTGATACAGCAGCAAAAGAGTGGAAGAGACATTATATTTTATTTATCCTCTTAAAGTTGAATCTGTTCAGACCTGTGCTGACAAAACTGTAGTGCCTTATCTACAGATTATAGAGTTCCATTGACTGTTTTTATACATGACCTTCTATTTGGTCTTGAACACAAGTTATTCGTATTTAGTGTGTGTAGTTCTCCTGCCCTACCCTTGAGGATTTCTGTTAAAAATTATGCACCCACACACCCTCTATTGTGGTTCATCTCCCAAACCTCACATCAGTGAGCTTGTTTTGTGCTGTGACTTCTGGGTATTGAGGCTGTGAAAGAAACTGGATATCCTTTGAAAGTACCTGTACCTCAAGTGTGCTTCAAATGCCAAGAACTCTCTAGAGGCCATAGTACTGCTTTTTGTAATTTGAAATAGATGTGGTATTCCTTTACAGATGAGTTTTTTGAATGGAAAATTGTTAGACTATTTGAATACTCCCGATTTGTATTTCAGGAGGCAAATTCCAAGATGTGTCTCTCCAAATGTCTACAAGACTGTAATCCTGTCTAAATTGAACTTTCTTCACCTTTCCTTTTCAGTTTAGAAAAATCCCCTAAGTTTTTTTGTAACATTTCAGAGCGTAATGGTGCAGTCTAATGCTAACCTCCACATAAAAACAATCAGGAAAGCTGTTGGTATGAGCTCTACTTTTCTCCATGTAGCAATTAATAGCTACTAAACTATAAGTAGCCAGGGTGCTAATTTGGTGGCCTGAAATACCTGAAGTTAGAAGGCTAATTACACATTTAATGTATGTGTCTAATAAAGTAGTGAAAAAACAGTAAATTAGGTCAGCTTCTCTCCTTTTTTTGATGTATTTCTTCATAGAACAGCCTATCCCAACAGGTAGCAGAAGAGATGGTCCTCTGAATTCTTTCAGGCTTTCTTGGTCCTTGGTCCTCCCAAATCTGATTTCTTTGCTTGTCCACATGAAGGATATTTGAACTTTTTGAGCCACAGATGGTTCAGAATGATACCATTTCACATCTGAGGTGGACATTATTCTGGTCCAAGTTTTTACCTTCTTCCACAAAGGGTAGTCTAACTGTAACTGAATTTCTTCATAATTGTAAAAATTTCTGTAGATTGCTTCGATACCATGCTTCAGATTGCAAGCAAAGAGGTAAGGTAATACAGTATATCTTTCTTGTATTTAATTCTTTAACTGTATGTTTTTGAAGTCTGTGTCAAACGTATTTACCTCAGAGCTTCGCTGGCCATGGTCTGCTCATTTAAAGAGTAACTACAGCAGTCTTGTTTTTCCATAGTCTCCTGTGTATGTGGTGTGTTAATTAATTACTGATTACCCATTGTGTGCCAGCCTGGCTTCAGTGTACCTGTGGTGTCTGAAGCTGGGAATGTTCCAATGGCAACAGCAGCCACGGCAGCTAATTTCAGTTCTGGTTAGTGCCAAGTCACTTTGTTTTAATGATCCTTCCAGATGACTTGGGAGAACAGCAACTTCAACAATATTTCCACACAAGACTCATCACCCTTAGCTAAACGGAGAGCTACCATACTCTGTGGCTGCTACAGACAGGAATTTTGGGGGGAAAAAGAAGCTGAAGAAAGCAGTGCTGTCTGAAAAAAAAAGTGTGTTTTATTGTCTCAAGTACTGCAATTACTAAACACCTTTGTGATGAAAGAAAGTGGAGTTATTCCCATATTATATGTGAGAAAACAGTGAGGGCTTGTCTACACAGGGCTGTTATGCAGTTGTGTTGTTAGCCAGTACAGTGCTGTATTTAAACAGCTGTAATTATGCTGGTAGAATTGCCTGGATGAGACTCTTCTCTGAATTGAAACATGCCCTTTTCTGGTTTTGAGGTGTACTGCTTTGGAAGCAATTTGAAGTGACCTAAAAAAGGAAAAAACAACCCAAATTTCTGGGTAAATACAAACTAGGACCAAAAAAGTCTACCAAATAAGTTATACTCAGTAACTTTGGCCTTTAAAACATTTCTCTCATGCTATATAGTTTTCCTGGCTAGTCAAGCCTTGAACATGATAGTAATGGGCTTGTGTCACTGTTTCTTCTGCTTGTTACTATCGTGTTACTATTTCCTTGTATCTGCTGTCTTCTCACTCTATCACTGTAGATTTTTTGCTTGTCCAAGAGGCCTTCTTTTGCAAAAGAATTCATATGTACAACAGTAGTGCCACAGTCACTAGAAGTTATTTTAAAAAAAATGGAACTCAAGTATACAGAATATGTAGCAAAAGATGAGATACTCTCTGGCCTATACAGTGGAACAATTTTCCCACTATGAAATTGCACTGGCTGTAATTCTGGAGTTAAGTGCTCTTCATAAAAAAGACTTCTGGTTTAACGCCTTCTCTCATCTTCTTACTACAGGACTATTAAAGCCCTCTCCAACAGCATCTAGATGCAAAGATGTACACAGCCACAAACAAACAGAGAAAAAAAAAGCACTTGCCTTGTGAAAGAGAACTCTTTGTAAGAGTTGAAAGAAATAATTTCAACTTTCTTGCCTTCACTGTGAGAAGAAAAGGTCACCTTTGTCCTTTTCCTATGAGTTAGGGGTTTGTACCAATTAGTTAATGATATTGTAAAGATGAAACAACAGGCAGATGAAGAAAAACAGGACCATGAGTGTTTATGACGAGTGGGAAATCTCACTGAAATACAAAAAAAAAAATTTACGAGTGACAAAGTCAAAGTGAATATTATTTGGTTTTCCACTCATTTACTGTTATAAGGTATTACTAGGTACAGGAACCTGTCTGAATAACCATATAATTGAAACATATTAAGGGTGAAAAAAGGAAATTAGCAAAACCAGTTAGAAGACTAGAAATTAGTGTTTGTCACGGGGAACTACATTGGAGCTGAATTTTCACCAAAATTCGGAAGACTTGTATAGTGACCTCCCATGGGAAGTGCTAAAGATTCCGTGACTTGGGAAGCTTACACCTACTGGCAGGTTGCATTTTCATCAGCATTTCTGTAATTTTTCCATTTAGTGAAAGTGCAAAACCCTCAATTTTTAACTCATTACTGGTTAGTGTTGATTTGAAGAGTTGTTTGTTTAAAGGGTAGAACAATGTATGATAACTGAGGTATTACTTTTGTGAATCAAAACTGTGTCCCCTTCATTATTTTGTTGAGGCCAGAGGCTGAAAACCATTTTTTACATGTTTTCATTGTTTTAAGGAGAAAATTGTCCTAGGACATCTTGAATTAACCAATACAATTGTAGTTAGTTTTCCCATTTTAGCGTTCAAATACTTTGTGTTGTATTATAGAACAAGTTTCGAAGAGAGGAAGAATGTTCGGTTTTGAGTGTTTAACACAGCTAAAACTAGATTTAGCCATAATGTGATGAGCATTTGTGCATGTCATTGATTTCCTAGAATCATTTAGGCTGGAAACAACCTTTAAGAACTGAGTCAAATCATTAATGCAGCAGTGCCAAGTCCACCATTAAACCAGGTCCCAATGTCATCTACGTATCTTTTAAATACTTCCAGAGATGGTGACTCTACCACTTCACTGGGCAACTTGTTCCAATGCTTGACAACCATTTTGATGAAGAAATTTTTCCTTATATCCAACCTAAACCTCCCCTTGAGACCATTTCCTGTCATTCTGTCACTTGTTCCCTGGGAGCAGAGCCTGACCCCCACCTGGCTGCACCCTCCTCTGAGAGAGTTGTAGAGTGTGAAAAGGACCTCCTGAGCCTCCTTTTCTCCAGTCTGAGCCCCCTGTTGACCAGCACCCTTAGATTCTTTTCCAACAGGTAGCTTTCCTGACACTTTTCCCCCAGCCCATAATGCTGGAGGGGTTGTTGTGACCCAAGGCACCGGACCCAGGACTTGGCCTTGTTGAAACTCAGACCATTGGCCTCATCCCATGGATCCAGCCTGTTCTGATCCCTCTGCACAGCCTTCCTGCCCTCTGGCAGATCAACACTCTCACCCAAATCAGTGGCATTTGCAGTATCAACAAATGTATTAAACACTGATCGCAACACTGGACCCTGGGACACCCCTCTGGTACCCAGCCACCAGCTGGATGTAGCTCCATTCACCACCACTCTCTGGGTCCAGATGTGCAGACAGTTTTTCACCCAGTGACACTGCACCTGTCTGTGCCATGAGCAGCCAGTTTCTCCAGGAGAATGCTGCGGGACACAGTGCCAAAGGCTTTACTAGAGTCCAAGCAGACAATATCCACAGCATTTCCCTGGTCCATTCGGCAGGTCACCTGCTTGTAGAAGAAGATCAGCACAGTCAAGATCAGGATGTGTCTTTCATAAACCTATGCTTGTTTATCTTCATAGATGCTAATTCCTTGTTTCAAAAGTATGCATGTTTATTTTTGTTCTGTGGTCCAAGCTCTGATCTGTTACAGGATATTGGACCTTTCATTGTTATTACTGAAAATTGCAAACGTGTGCAAAAACCAGAGTGCAATTGTAGTTTTATTCTGCTTACTACTGCTTAAAAGAACACCACCAAAACTGGTAGAGAAGCCTTACACTGAAACTTAAGAAATTGTCATTCTGAGGAAAGCTTTCTGGACTAAAGTAATATAAACAACTACTGCTGCCCATGGGGAAATTACCTGTGTTTGAGGAAATAAAACTTCATGTATTTCTTGTTTATTTTTGTATCATTGTTCAAGTGCAAAATCCTGGATTGATAATAGAATATGATGTTATCTGTATACTGATGGGATTTTTTGGTTTTGTTGGTGATGGGGTTTTTGTTTGTTTTTTCTATCTCACTGCTCAGCATGCATACACACATATATTGCCTTAACTCATGGTAATTCCATGCAATGATTTTCAGCAGATTTTTTATTTCTTGATAATTGATTTGATAATTTTTATTCCTCCTGATTCTAATCTACCCATTAGCCCTGATGATAGTCAACTAGAAGAATGGGAAGTACTGAAAGAAACTTTTATTTTCCCAGCCTTTGTGATTTTGCTGCTGTTGCTCAAGGGTGTAATTCAAATACGGAGTGCAGAACAAGTGCAATAAGATTTCCATTCAATTTAACAGTCTAAGAATTTTTCAGGTTTTTCTTTATTCCCCCTTAGGACAAATGTGTCACATGCTAGTGGTTTTTTCCCTGCTTGTCTCTATGTCTTTCCTTTAGCTATTCTAAATCAGTATACTTCATGAGAAAGGGGAGAGGTCAGTGAGAGAAATTATTTTCTCAAATTACGTACTGCTCATATGTGGCTGCGTTTGTATGGATATTATAGTTTTGTCTCAATGACAGGTCTCAATCTAGATTGTTTTATTCAGCCTCTTATGTCCTGTTTTGAGATCATAGTTTTTTGTAAAATAACCCTAATGCAGTCATATATATAGACCTTAAAATCAGTGTATGTTCCTTTCCAGTAATTCAGAGATCTAAAGCCTTTTCTCTCTGACAAGTATTCTGTTCTTTCCTCTCCTTTTGTTCTGGCTTTCTTGAGTAGAAGCTGGCTCTTTCTGTAAGAAGAGAATCCTAAAAATAATTTTAAATCATTTTACAAATAGTACAAAGTGGGACTAGTAAATAACTGTTGGGGGATGTTTAATAAAATCTATTTATGCAAGTGTTTCTCATGTTCAGTTCAGCCATTCATGATGATAAAATATATTGTGTTCTGCAGAAGAAGATGTTTCTATTGTGAATCCAGCTGAGGTGAGGCTGGAAGTGCCTCCTGCTTATCCCATACTTCAAAACAAAACAGAAGACACAGCAAACAATTTTCTTTTTCAACCTTTTTGTGCCATTCAGGGTCTTGAATACTTACTTAAACAATGAAGAGATGAGTGGTTATAGATACAGGGTAATTTTAATGGTGTTTTAATACAGAGTCAGTGAAGCTGGAGGCTTGATTAAATTCTGCCAGGTTCTGTTTCATGGAACATCTCTTGGGAACCTTATCTGTTGCTTGGCTGTCCTCACAGGGAAAAGGTTGTTTCACACATCTGTCTGGAACTTCTCTGTTTTGAATTATTTTCATTCTCTCTTGTCCTCCCACCATGCACCTCAGCAGGGAGCATGGCTGTATCTTCATGCTAACCTCTTCATGGCTACTGGCAGGCTGCATGAGGTTCTCCAAAGCTTCATCTGAACAAGTTCTCACAGCCTTTCCTCAAGTGCTCAGTGTCCTGATCATCATGTTTGCCCTTGGCTAAGCTTGTTCAGGTTCCTGGATGATAGGACAAGGGGGAGTGGCCCTAACATGAAGGAGGGTAGGTTTAGATTATATATTAGGAAGAAATTTTTTACTGTGAGGGTGGTGAGGTGCTGGCACAGGTTTCCCAGAGAGGTTGTGGATTCCCCATCCCTGGAGGTGTTCAAGACCAGGCTGGATTGGTCTCAAAGTAAGAGGGTCTAGTGCAAGGTTTCCTGCCCGTGGCAGGGGATTTGGAGCTAGATGATCTTTGAAGTCCCTTCCAATCCAAAGCATTCCATGGCTCTATGATTCAAATGTTGTTCTGGTGCTGCGAGGCCCAAAATTGAACATACACTTCCAAGGGGTGATCTAAAGAGCACAGAGTAAGTGGGAGTGTTCACCTAGCTTCATCTACCATCTGCACTTAGGATTAATAATGCAGTCCTTATTGCTGCCACTGTGTACTGTGGGTACCTGTTTAGCCTTTTTTTCCTTTTACCAGCCCCTTTTCAGCAATGGTTTCCAATTCAGTCAGTCCCTAGCATGGCCTATTGCAAGTTTAGTTCATCTTATCTGCCAGAGATTGCATTTGTCCTTGTTGAATTTAATGAAGTTACTGCTGGCCCACTCCTTCAGCCTGTTTATTTCCCTCTCAATGGCAATCCTGCCCTTGAGTGTATCATTGGAATGGAGGTTGATTGAGATAATTAATAATGATAACCAGTGGCAAATCAAAAAAAGAACAAAAGATACCATAATCTTTGTATGATACCATCTCCATTAAAAATAATCACCATTTTCAGGCACAGTCCTACAATTCAGCAAGCAGCTGTGGATGGTAAATTGGAGCAAAGTGAATGTACCCCTTTTTCCTCTACTAAGAATAAACATGTGTTTATACTGAGATACGTAGACACTTACCCATTGTATCCATTTAGCTTCTGTTCTAGCATTGAACATACTTTGCTATTGGCTTCTGTCAGTTACTGATTTTATTTTCAACCATCAATTCTTAAATGTAAAGTAATCTGCTATGTAGGAGAAACTGAGTGTGGGTTCCTACATTATGCTTAATGCAGTGGGCTGGAAGATAAGCCTGGTTTTTAACTCCAAATGTAATATGTACTTATGTGTGTGTCATCAAAGCTTTTTTTAATGTCTATCTTCCCTGTCTGAAATAGGAAGTCACAAAATGTAATGAGAAATTGAGAAAAGTAGAAGGAATGAAAAGGAATCTTCAATGGACTAAATAAAGCTTCCAGAGAAATGTTGCATGTTGGTACTAAATAATAAACTATGCTGTCAAAAATACATAGTTTGGTTACAAATTTCTGCAGTGTATTTTCAGGAGACTTGTCTGCAAAAAATGATCTGATAAACTTTTATAGATAATGGGAAGTACTTCTGGGGATACTTCTCCTAAAGGATCTAAGGGAACCTAAGACTGAAAAAGAAGAGCAGCATTTAAGAAGCTTTCTTTCATGCATGTAGGCTGGGTGTTTATAAAGGTTTCTGAGAAACAAAGGTGTACTCAGAAGTACATTAAAACCTTATTATGGGTGAAGTATTGAAAGTATGGCTCAAATATAGTTTAAAGTAATTCTGAAAATGAGAGTGTCAGGAAGATCAAAGTTAGTAGTTTTCCTGAGGGCCTGAGTTATATCCAAGTTACTGAAACATATTTAAGTTGGGTTAAAATGGTTAGGAGGCTTTTGTTGTTGCTGTTAGTTCCTTTGGAAGGGTTTTTAAAAATCTTTCATTATATGGATCTTTTTGCATAAAACCTGTTGCCTCCTCCTATATTCTCTGTATTCCTTCCATAATTTCCCCATGTCATATTTGACCCTTTTTGCGATACTTTCTGTGAAATCACAGGACTTGAATTCTCTTGCACAGGGAATGAGTTGGTGGGTAGAGGGATCTGTTTGATGTAGGATCCAGGGATGTGTTGTAGGATTTTTTCTGTGATCTCCTGTAAAGAACCTTTTTCTTCACTGATTAAGTTTCAGTAAAACTTTTTATTTCATTCTAAGTCCTCATTTTGGCATCTTAGTATAGCATTACTTGCTTTTTCTGGCATGGTGCCTTGGTTAATTAACTTTGAAATGGCTTGCTTATCTCTTATTGTAGTTTGCCCAATAATAGAAATATGATTGTAGAAATGAGCAGTTAATGTCCCAGTGTTAGGCACTGTATGAGCTGTGAATGTTGATTGTTGTTAACGAGCAATCAGGAACATTTTATTCATATGGGAAGGGAATTGTCTTGATTTCAGGAATTTCCAGAGTGACAGAAAACGGTTCAAAAGAATGAGAAATTTGCTTTCATAACTTTCTGAATCTTTGGTGAGCACTCAGCATTGATCTGGTAGGGTAGCTATTTTCCATATACTGTTTTCACATTTGATTGGAATATGCAGTGTCCAGACATTATTTTCAAAAAACAGTACATGAAATACTTTTTTGCAGAATAAACTAGGTTTGGTCAATTATATCTAGGTATCATTTCATGGTTAATATGGTAAAAAAACTGCCAAAATAAGTAGATAATGCCAGCTCTTCTGGGACTTGATTTTTTTTTTCATGAAAGTATAGTGAACAATTAAATTTAAAAAATCAACTGAAGACAGAAGTTGGATACATAATCCAAGTATAATCTCTGTTTTTTTAATTATTTGAAAAAATACTGTAGTTGAACCTCACTGAAAAGAAAGTCTACCTGAGTGTCATTTGAAATTGTGTGACTGGATGCTTTATTGCTGTTGCTGTTCTAGTCATGCTAACTTTATATGAGATTAGGGACTAATTTTGCAACTGCAGTAGTCACCTCAAATTTGCCAGATTAATTGAAGAACTAGGTACAGTACTGGTTGATGTGAAGGAGAATATGGCAGAATACGGAAGACTATGGCTTTTTATGCCTGGATAACTCCTTTAATTCTGTCAATTTGACAGGGCATCATTAGCTTTTCTTGTGTGATTGATGTGGCAGAGGAAGAGAAAGTGGTTTTTTGTTTTCTTAAGAGTGAATGATGCTGACAATTACACATAGTTTCTGGTGCTACCAATGAAAATAAAATACCAAGACAACTAGAGCTTATTAAGCCACTTTAAATGAATGAGGACTTTGCCTTTTAAAATTTCAAAATTGAACAAGCTTTGCAAAACCTAGTGCCAACTAGAGAGTTGTTCATCATAGATGAGATCGGACATTATTGCAAATAGATCTCTGACATGTAGTGTAGTCAGAGATAGTTCTGGCATTTTAAGACACTCTGACCAGGTTAAATAATCACAAAGCAGATTTAGACCAGAACATGTATTGAAACTTTCCTAATTACTGATTTAACTCCTCTCTAAACCACAATGTCTCAAACTGTTCCTTTCAAAGTTACCATCAAGTCAGCAAGGATAGACTGTGCTACACTATTTAAAGTTTCCCAGCTGTCAAGAAAATTTGCCTGGATTTGAGCAGGATTTCCTTCTGGAAATCAGAGTAACAAGGAAGTAGCAAAAGTGGTTAAATGATGTTTCATAACAGAGTTGGTTGCACAGACGGAATGTAACAAGTAGAAGGTCATATCCTGTAAATGCTCTCATTTCTCACTTTCCAGTAGTTAACGAATTGTAACCAGATACAGCATGCAATATGATCAAATGTAGCATTTTGACAGGAGATTTTAGTAGTTTTGAATGTTTCTGTGTAAAAGTTGGTAGCAAGTTGTCTTCTTTGGGTCATTTTGAGACATATTCCATTGCTTTATTTTGGGAAGAGAATGTGAAGAGAGAAATGGATAAATAGATAAATGCAGAGAAAGGTATTCAGACTTACGATGTCTCATTCTGTTGGCCATTGATTAAATGATCCTTCTGCTTCTGCTCTCACTTGAGTGCAGTTATTCAGTGTTAGTGGATCATTGCTGCTATCACAGGGTAGAAATTCTCTTGATGATGCAGTGTGCTACTGACTTTTTTTTCTTTTTGGTAGTCATAACTTGTCTAGGTCTTGTATGTTTACTAAATATTTATCTTTCAGTTAACCCACTTCGGGCTGAATTTTGACTGGGGTGTAAACAGTATTGATTTCAGTGCTGTTACATGGCTTACCCGCCCATGCTAATTAGGTCTCAGTTCAGCTACAGTCCTTTCTTCCAGGAGTATTTCTAACAATACCACTCTCATCAGGGCAATCTCATCAACAACCAAAATGTTCCTGATAGTAGGAGCAGTAGTCCTGAGGGCCTGGTTTATTGACTGTGAGCGAAAGCCGTTCCACTTTGTCAATAGTTTTCATATCTGTGTTTATGCTGCTGAGCTACTCTGGAGAATGCCCCATGCAGATTTTCTCCTTTACCTCTTTAGATTAGATTCCCTCTTGCAGCCTTGATTTCTTTGATTATGGAAAGAAACAGTACCATTCTTGGCATACCATTTTTCTTCTGTAGTCACAAACCTCTCTCTCTTGTGTATGTCTAAAGTGCTCTCCTTGCTGATTCATCACTGATCTCATCACCTGTTTTTTCTGCTGTACTGTGTTAGACTTGCACTGCCATTTTCATAAATAACTTCTCTCCATCTGTTTTCCTCCCCTTTTCCCCTTACTCTGTGCTCTTTCAGATTCTTTCCCTTCTCAACCAGTATTTCCCTAAAGTTTGTTGTTGTTTGTGAAAACAAGTAGTACTGAATCTGAGGGGAAGTGAGGTAACAGAAATTGTTCTTGCCTGCTCAGGCAGCAGTCGAACAAGTGGCAGGCAAGCCAAAGGATTTGGCCTGGGTAAGGAGGTGGAATGCTCCGGGCAGAAAGCAGGGACAGGGTTGGCACTCTACTGTCTTGTGAGCAGAGTTTCTGTTTCACTAGCGGCTGCCCTGCCTCTGGAAGCATTTGCTTATATGCCTTCAAGGCACTGTGTCCTATTTGGGCTGAACCAATTGGCTGCACCTACTGTGAGGGTCTGGAAAGACATTTGTGAGAGTGGGACCTGAGAGCTCCATGTTGAAATGGAATTCCTTTAACAAGGAAAATGAGCTTGGAGGAGTTGCAAAATTTGATTTGATAAATGAGAAGGTAATTTCTTCAGCTGTGAGTAAGACCTAAACCTATAGGACATCAGGTGAGAAGACAAACTACTGCATGGTCTGTGTTTCAGACAGTGTCTGAGAATAGATTCTTTGTTCAGAAGTAAGGCAGTGCTGTGCCCTGCCGAATTCCAACAGAGAAACTTCTGAGCTAGAGATCAGAAATTTGGGGATAGGCCACTCTGCTTAATGGTTTTTGAAGGATTTTTCTTACCTTAATGAAAGAATTATTTGAATCCACATAAACTGCAAATATTAACTGTGTGGTGGGGTGATGGTCCCAAAGACTGGTGGCATATTGTGTGAAGGTCCTTTTTTGTTTGTACTGAACCTGACATCTAATTGTTTTCAGTGTCACAACTTTATTTTTGTATTATGAGACAATAAAGAGTCATTCCATGATTTTCTTTTCCTTAACAGTCAGGATTTCCTTAACAGTCACCTCTTTATTGTAGTCTGATTACTTTGCTTGATCTAGGCTTGGATTGTCGTTGCCATTCATCTTTGTTTTATTTTGTGCTCACTAATGTCTTTGCATACCTGATCTAGTTGTCACTTAATAGCCTCACCCTCAGAATAGCACACTGGGTTTCGTATTTGTTCATTTTCCCCCAAACATTTCTAAATCGTATTTTCATAACATTTCCTCCTTGTTTTATTTTACAGTTGAAGGTGTTTTTTCTTGTCTCAGCACGTGATGTGTCCATGTTAATTTTTCATTCTTGAACTGGCCTGGGTGGGAGGGAGGTATAGCACCTCGTATTGTGGTGTCCTTTAGATCTTCAGTCAAAACAGTGCAGGTAACACACTAATGGCATAGGCTGTTGATGAACAGTGCTTCCTCAGGGTCACGGTTTTTCTCTTTCTTACTCTGCCTTTCCCCAGTGAATTCACATGGTTGGGTACTGATAAGAATTGTTTAATAAGTGAAGAAGTGGAAGAAGAGAGAAGGAAAACAAAATTTAAAAAGCAATGCAAAGGCATTTGCTCACTACCTCCCACAGGCAGACTAATGCCCAGCTGCTATAAAGACTTAAAAAAGGTGATGCATATTGGTGCATATTAACCTGAGCAGTTGCTGCTTTTACCATCAGTAATGATTTTACCAGACACTGCTGGGAATGTTGTAAATGAGAACTGCATAGCAATAAAAGAAAAGAACAATGCACGTTAATTTTGGCAAAGAGCTTTAGAAAAACCACTTGTTTTCCACACTCAAGTTGTAATGTTGTTCGGGTGAAGGATAGTGGTAGGAGGGAGAGCATGATTCTGTAAATGTTTGTTTATTAAAATACTCTGAAGTAAGGTTAATACGACTGCTTATTGAAGTAAATGTGTTCAGGAGCTAGGGTATGTCTAAGTGTTTAATGGACGTGCAGACAAATCTATTTTACATGTGTGGAAGTACTGAAAAAATTCTGTGAAAAGCTTTGACACAACATAAGAGGAAAATCGTCGGGGAGATTTCTCTGTAACAGTAATTGTACTCATGCAACGGCGTAAAAGGGAATAGTTTTGTGACACCTGTGAGAAATTGTCTCTAAAGTGGGGCTATTTGTAATGGGAAAATCTTTTTGCAGTAATAGTTTGGGGTGACAAATTACTGGCTTCAATTTAAGCTTAAATTTAGCCTAGAATCCATTTCCTTTGTGATACTTGTACATCAGGAATATAAGTGATCTGGAAGAGGTACAGAAGCTCTCAGGATCACACTTTACAGTAAATGTAGTAAATAAGGAATGTAAGAATCACATTTGATACTGAAAAATGCAACTGCCAAATTTACTTAATTATTTTATTATCTCATACCTGAGCAGACCATGTGATTGCTGTTATATATCTGCATACATATATATAACAGCAGTATATCTGCATATATCTGCACATAGAGCATGTGTCTTTCCTTTCTCTTAGGGGAAAGACAAAAACATTTTTAAAAGATACTATTTTGAACTCACAGTCATGTTCTCAGACAGAGTGAGTGAGCGTTTACGGCTGAGACTGTCCAGCTGCTGTTGCTGCCTTTGTGAGGTTGCTGTTGACTATAAGAGGTCTGGCTCAGCTGGACATCCAGTGAACTTCTCAGCCGCATCGTTTGCATTGTTACACAGTGATGCAGCCGGGAGCCAGGAGTGACTCATGCCGATGGCTGTGAGCTCCAATGGCTCAGGAAGAGCTTTGTACTCTGGAGGTAATAGGAGAAGTCGGCTCGGGGGAAGAACTGCCTGAGCTGCACCGCCTCACTTTCTGGGAATGAGTCAGGGCCACTGGCCATGCCTCCTGCCCTCCTGTCACAGCTCAGAACGGATGCAGCGGCAGGTTTTGTTACAAGAAGTGTTTTTGTATTTCAGCACAGATTCCTAAAGGACAGGATACAAGGCTGTTTTCACAGCAGCTGAGCTAAACCCCTGCAATCATCTGCTGTGATCCACATTACCTGATTTATCCTGTGATAAATAAAAACTTTAGTGAGAGAGTTGTTATATGCCAAGTTTTCGGAACACCAAAAGACTTCCTTTTTGTGGTTAAGGTGGAGATACTGACATCCACACAAGCTTGCTATTTCAACTATGCATCTATTTAAAACTTTTTTCCCCATCTGAAATGTGGAAAACACTGTGATGTCATTAAGTCAGTACAACTTAAAAGTATTTAAAAAATGAGAAGCTAGAAGAATACTTGGATAACTTTTTACAACTAGATCAATGACCTATGATCAGAACATTTTGATGTAAACTTCTTTCTCAAGCCTTATTGCCTATTGGCCCATAAAACTAATTCTCTGTTTGCTTAAGGATTACATGCTTTTGTATGCTCTCTCTGTATTTTTATCTAAAAATTAAAATGACGGAAACAGTATTCCTGGAAAAAAAAAAATACACCAGTGTTTTCCCCAAAGGGTTAATAGTTGTCTTTAGTTTATAACCTTGTAAGTATTACACATGTCCAAGTTGAGTAAGTCTCTGGTAGATGCTGAAAATGTTCTTCAAAATGTTATGGACTGAATGTGATATTGAATGGGAATTAAGCAGAAATGTTCCCAGAACTCAAAGACCTGAAATACTGTGACCCTCAATATGACGGTTGTCAGGTTGGAAGCTGCCAAAAAACCCCAAACCTACACATCAATAACATCAGAAAAGCCCTTGTATTTTGTTAAGGGTTTTGTCTTGGCAGTTTTTTGTCATTATTAAACATCTAGACCAAATGTGAAACTCAAAAAGAAAACCTGTGGTCTAAAAGGCAGTTGGTGGTTTCATTCTGTGTCTTGCAGAAATAACTCTGGTTTTAGAACTTGGCTGGTGGTTTTATTTGTGATAAATTAGGCAGAACTGAATACAGTAGATAACTTACAAGTCATATAGCAACAGGGGAAAAAAAGATAGAATACCAGTTCGGCTGTTGTTACCTGAGGAGGCAGAAGGAGAACCAGCAGTGTTGGAAGGTGCAGTTACAGCACTGTGGGTTTTCTAATGCTGCTTGTGCTTCAGAAGTTCTGCCTGCACATTCCAAGGAATTTGTAATGCTGCACGTTCTTCCAAATTGTTTTTACTCTGTGCAATGATAGGGAAGATAGGCACAGTATACAAAAGCTTTCTGTGTAATGCTTGATCTGCTGATTACCACTGCAAGGGCAGGAGGGAGAGGTAACTTGAAGATAGATTTCTGAGGTAGACCACTTTGATTATTTTCTTTTGGTGTGGCTTGTGATAAATACTGGAGGTGTGAATCCTGAGCAGAGAACATATGTAGGGTTGCAGTCAGAAGTTAATGTTTTTCTGGAATTTTCTCATTTGAATGCCCATGGATGGGTATTAGAAACGTACTAAATTTAAAAAAAAAAATCACATAGATTTGTAAAATATAACAGTTAATTCATTGGAAAATCCTGTGTTCCAAAGAAAACAAGAGTTTAAAACTATTTTAAATACATTTTTCTGTATACAGGCTCAGTCTGTCAAACAAATTGGTTGAAATAATCATATAAAAGTTCAAGTGTGTATAACCCCAAATTTAAAGAAGAATATGAAAACTCAAAATAATTTGATCTTGTCAATCTAATTGGCTTTGTCTCTGAAACAAAAAATAATGTCTTTCTTCTTACAAAACATGCCTGCAACATGAAACTTATTACAATGTTTGTATGGAAAAGGTAGGTGTCTACTAGTTAATCTGAATAATTTACCTGACAATGACAAAACCAATTACAAGTTGAATAAATGTTTTGCATGGGTTGTTTCATTTAGGTGTTACCACTTTGGAATACCTTGCTCTTACCAGGCTTGTGGAAGCCAGGGAAGTTGTGCCAGGGAACTACTCCGAGTCATCCCCAGGGGTTCATTCTCAGGTGGGGTGCAAGTCCCTGAGCTGAATCAGGGCACTGGGCTCTCTGTGCTGCCTGGAGAGCTGCTGGATTGGTGTTGGTGTGTGTTGGTGCTGATGCTTGGGTGTTGCGTCCAGTGGGTGCTCTCCACCATGCTCTGGACAGACGATGACTCCACTGGAGAGTGAGTTAATCCAGCTGCTTCGTGCAAGGGAGGACTGCCCTGTCAGCACAGAGTGGGGTGGCAACATGAGCCACTAATCTCTAGATCCAGAAGAGGACATCCCCCCGTCTTCTGGGAAGTGTGTTTGGGAGGTGCAGGACCTGCCTGATGCAGCATGTGTCAAATTAGCATTGTAGGTGAATGTTTCAAAATGGATCTGGCAAAACCAGTGTTGGTGAGTTACCATATCAAACTTGTCACAGAGGCAGGTAATTGCTAGGTGGGGTGATACAGCCTGTGTGTTATGCAGGAGGTCAGATTAGATCATCACTGTTTCTTCTGGTTTTGAATTCTGTGACTCTACGGCAACCAGTTGTTCCATGCAATCACTGTCCATACTTGTTTATCACCGACACACCCAAATCATCTTGCACCCATGTGTGACTGACACTGTAATAGAGTTGCCTGTTTTCCAGGGCATGAGGAGCTTTCCCACAGGTCAATGTGGTAAGGAAAATGAGACTTTAAAAATGATATACGTGCATGACATGGAATTGAATCAGTTGGGGGGTGAAAGGGGTATAGAAAATATAGAATTTTGTATTAGAAATTCAAGTATTCCTGACTAACTTAAGCTAAATTGATAGAACCTGTTTTAAACTGAGGTGACGCTTCAGTCAGGTTTGGAAGTAGGAATAATAAAAACACAGTGCAAAATTGTGTGTTATGCAGAATTATGTTATTATTATGTATTGTGTACGCTGTATATTACATGTATTACAACATGTTGTTACTATTATATATTATTGTGTTCTTAATACAGAATTAAGACCAAAGTAGATGGGTCACCGTGAAGTAAACTGCAGCTGCTTGAAAGCCTTTTCTGTGATGCTGGTTGTGTTAGTCTGTTTCCATCACTGGGAGTATAGGATTGGCCAAAAGATTGGTTTAATCAGATGTATTTGGTGTTCTTGGAAATAAGGCCTTTTTGTAGTTCAGGAATGTGTAAGTAGCCCTATACTTGTTTTGGTAAACCTTCACGCTCCTTTTATTTTTACAAGGCTGGTTGCAGGCATAAATTTACCTGTGCATGCAATTTTAGGCCAAATCTGGAGGCCTGAGTAGCAGAAGTTTAACCCTGTTCGCATGACAATTACTTAGAGAGAGATAAAAGGCTAAGATTTCAGACAGTTTGTATGCACAAAATATGTAAAAACTGTTACATAATTATAGAGATATAAAAATACAAAAAGAACCCCTAATTGTTGAGGAAAAAATAATTTTTTTAGCTTACATAAGTATGATTTAAGTTTTAGTCCTGCAGATTAAAATCTGCTGGTCATATTGAACCGGTTAACATTATTGCAGTGCTGTCTGCCATGTTTGTGAGAGAGAAGGCTCTCCTCTCCCTTTGTTTGTGGCCTCCCAAAAATAACTGATTTGCCAGGCACACTTCTTTTCAAGAAGGAAGGGAAGACGTTATTTTCAAAGAAGGACAAGACGGAGATGGATGCATTTTAGAGCACTTTACCATTTTAATAAGGTTTCAGTCAGCATCACTCTATGCACTTATTTACTGCCGTGCTTCAATTTTCTGTTTCTTAGAATGCCTAATTTTATTTGGAAAAATTCATATGATAGAGTTGCTGTGTGTAGAGTGATTGTCATGCAATATTAATTAGTAACTGGTAGATTTCCCTCCTTTTTTCAGGTTCTGGGGTAGAATGATAAGTCCATTGGGTGTTTTCCTTAGTCAAACAAATACTGCATTTGAGATGGTATATAAATTTTCCTCAACAAAGCTTATTAAAAAATTACTGCAAAGGCTTATTTTTAATAGCAATAATTAATAAACTCTGCACTCACTGTTACATTTTATATATTCCAAACATTTTAAAAATGTCTTTCTGACAGATGGTCTGCATAGCTCTTCTCTGGAATCAGCTATGCCCATTAAAAGAGGGAACATAAATAGGTCAGATGAAGCTGCTAACTGTTTTAATACAATTCAGGAGCACTGGGCATAACACAGGTTTTTGGTACAGCAGCACATCTTTCTGATTATTTTTCTGATTATTGTATTCCAGTTATGAGGAATATGTTGCAATCCATACAAAGAAAATTTGTGTATAGAGCTACTGTTTTTATTTTCTTTTTCTCTGACACCCTTTGCTGGTTTTGTCTGTATGGTTTAGCTGGATGTTTGGGGTGGTTTGGATGGATATTAATTTAGTTTCTCTGAAACAAAAATACAGTTTTAAAAACTAATGATTAAAAAACATGTTTGAAATTCAGTTTGCACTTACAAGAATAGGAAGGTTTAAAGTCCAAAAGTAAAAATTAAAATTTGTTACAGAGGCTATTTTTGAGCTTACCCCTTTTGCAAGGTGCCTGAGGATTACTGTGATATTACAATTTTACTTATTTGTTAGCTATAAACACATACATTTTGGGTAAGTGGGGAAGTGGTTATAGCTACTTACAGCTTTTAGGGTTATCATTACTGGTTGGCAGGATGCCTCAGTGTGTCGCATGTCGAGTGTTTTCCAAACCTGAGTGCTTCAGAGGCTGCTCTGCCATAACCCACACACTCACATGCTCATTGGCTTTGGCTCTTTCATTCTACTATCAATGTGAAGTTTTAACCATTTCCCTTCAGAAGTTCCTTCTGATAGTGGGAGAATTGATTGCTCCTGGTGTTGTGAACCAGAAGCTTCAGTTTTGATTCTTTCAAAACACGCTTGTTAAAGTGGTTTCATGATGTCAGCATGCTGGTCAGTACCTTGTTTCTTTAAGGATATACTTAAGGATATCAGGGAGTGTTTTTCACTTTAGGTATTAGGAAGCGGTTTAAGCACCTTTATTCAGCTGTTTTGTTTATTACTTATTTATAGCACAAAAAAAAAAAAAAGCAGGAAAAATCAGAAGGAAGCTTCTGAGCATGCAAGTGTCTGAAGCAAGTAAATCCTGAGAAGTTGTCTGTGATCTAAGCCACCTTTTAAAATACCACAGTTTGATGATGGAACCAGAAGAGCTCTTCAGGGTTACAGAGGAATGCTGCTTTCAGTTATGAAGAAGGGAATTGGAAATACACTTGACATGCATCACAAATGCACAGCTCAGTCATGGTATGGCACTTGGGGCAGGGGCAGGGTCTGGGTAAGCTTTGGGACAGAGTAGCTACAGAGAAATGATGAAGGATAGACTAGAATGGCTACCAGTGCCACTCACCTGGTGGTAAGGTTATAAGCTCTAACCAGTCTGTCCAAGGAGGCTCTGTGTCTCTCAAGACAGCCAGCAGCTATTATTTATGGAAGTATTGTCAAATAATTGAGTTTTGTTTAAATATGTTGCTTATCTTGAAGTAATGAACAAAATTCTTTTTTTACAGTGTTCAATCAAATTTCCAAATTACTTCTTGTAACAGGAACATGTATGTGTACAAAAGTATCCATGGGCTCCAGCGTTTAACTCCATATTTGCAAGTGTATGTATTTAGGGAATTCAGTGTTCAGTAAAATAGGTCAGGACTGAAACTTGTCTTTCATATTCAAACCAAGTGTGTGGTGAAATTTATCATCCAGCCACACAGTGCCAATTCATGCAGATTTTTTGTGATGATTTGCACACAAGATGGGCATTCTCATGCAAATTCTTGACTCCTTTGGAGTGGTTTCCTTTCATAGGAAAGAACTTTATAATGGTTTTGTAGTAAATCACAGAGAAAGAGACAAAAATAGTAGCTGTCTTACTAGACAAAGGCTTGTGGAGCAGTCAAAAATAATGTGCATTTTCAAATATAAAGGATCATACGCAACATACTGAAGTTGGCTGTGTTGTTAGCATTTGCAACCCAGAACTGTGTTTGGAATGGATTTTAATGTGGTGACATTTGTAAGCTGACTAATGACAATGATATATGTTCATTTTACTGGTCTTCTGTTGCTAAGTTTTAGGATCCTCATGCACATATCACATATTCATGGTTTCTTATTTTTGCATTAACGATGATGATAACTATAGATTTAGGTGAAGAACTCAAATGCTTCATAGAAAAGGAGAGCATCTTCCTGTGGGCATTGACAGCTCTTATAGTGTGTTCTGATGCCCCTTGTAATGGAAGAATCATGTGGCTTAATTTGCCTCATTAAATAAAGTAGCGCTGTTTTGTCAAGTGATACTTAGCATTGCAAAAACAGGTTAATATGCATGTTTTTAGATTGAGGTAATAGTTTTCGTTTCTCTTCTGTTTCTAACCTGTGACTTCTAACCTTATGCTAAACTGTAGAGTGCTTTGTTCTCTGTTGTTGCATATGCCTGCTTATTATTGTAGGTTTGTTACTTGAAAATTTACTACAAATGTGAGCACCTGCAAATAAATCTTTTTCTAATCTGGAAATGTGATACGCAACGGGAACACTCCAGCCTCCAGATAAGGTCTGCAAAGTACCATTGAGACGTAAAGTAATCTGTGGATTGGGTCATTCTGAAAGCTCTTATTGATATGAGATGAGTCTCGATGGAGAAGTCCTGCTGTCACATGTTCATCATGTACTGATTGAGGGCGGGGGGGGGGACGGGGAGGATGGACAGACTCAGAGAGAAGGCTGGAACTGAGGTATTTCCTATGCTGCAGAGACTGAGGGTGTGAAAGGAGCTAATGCTTCATTAAGCTTCACTGATTAAAAAATGGCAGATCTTGTTAGACATAAGATGCTCTGTTCACTGCTAATGGGACAAGTTAGCAGTGTATTAAGGTAAGGACATTGTTCTCCAGCAACAGATATGAGAAGCTTTGTTTATTGTCTGTGGGGGGGGTTTTAAAGTGCAGTTTGCTGCTCTGCTATTGAAAAAAAAATTGGCTGCTCTCTAACACATAGACTTGTCAGAGAAACAACTGGAATGCAGAAATGCCTTTGAACTCAGGATGGATTTGTTTTTGCTTCCCAGGCAGTCAGCATCAGTGTTTTTAACAAAAAGGAGGAGGCTGATTACCACAAGGTTTCCTGTTCATGTGGATAAGGAGCTTTCATAAAGAAACAGGAAAACAGAAGGTCTCACAAATAATCTGTATTCTGCTGCATTTTGTGGCGTTCTTTACAAATTTTAAGTGAAGGAGAAATAGGTGTCTGGAGAAAACAGAGGCTGTGCATGAGGTTCTGAGAGAAAAGAATGTCCCGAAATAAGTAGATTTATACGGAATGCCTCTCCAGTATTGGACTTAGGTGCTTGCAGACACTTCATGAGACGGTGTTGAGGGGTGTTCTTGCTGGGCCCTGCAGGGGATGTGGGGTAGCCTGAGGTTTGTAGATGAAGAAGGAGCGGGTAGAGTGCAAGGTTTTCCCCGTTTGAAGAAGGCAACTTAGGAGCTCTTTGGAGAGCACAGCACTTTCTCAGGCTACACCTGAAGGAGTAGTTTTTGGGTAGGGTCGGCCACTCCTCTTCTTCCCAGGGCATGTAGCTCTTGCCCCTTCCTCTCCCAGGTATGTACACATACGTGCGCACACACATTCCTAAACAAGAAAGGCTTTCCAGAAAGGAAGGGCTTTCACAGTTACTGAAACAACTAGCTGCACGTAGGATTTTGTCAGGAGAGGATTTTAGTGGGGGAAGAGCCTTGCAGGGCTGGCAGGCTTGGAAGGGGCTCCTACGGGCAGGGCGTCTGTCGCCCACCCATCTCCTCTTCCCTTTGGGGACAGGTCAACACCACCCGCAGGCAGAAATACGCCCCGGGCTTAAAGAAGGGTCTGTTGTAGGTGAGTTTATCCGTTTGTTTTTTGCCCGAAAGTGGGACGGGGTAGTTGTTGTGTCCCATGGCGAGGGCAGAACACGAAGGCATCTTTGCTCCCGCCAGCCTGCAGTCTCCCCCTCCGCCTCCCACAACTTTATCTGACTCGGGCGCCGCGTTCCAGCCGGCATCGCGCCTTTCCTGACCCGCAGCTCTGTCTTTGTGGCCGTGGGGAGCCGGGCTGGGCCGGGGGAAGGGCGAGGCAGGGAAGGAGGCGGGCAGGGGGAAGTTGGCGCGGGGAGCCGGAGGCGGCCGCGGGGCCTGAGGGGAGCGGGCGCGGCGGCCCCGGAGCGTCGGCCCCGGAGCGTCCTCGCTGCCGGGCGAGGATGAGACACCCAGGTAAGGCTCCAGGAGAGCACACGGATGGTGGCCGTGTGCGGCTCTTATGCCCCCGCCATTTTCTACGACTAAAGCTTCTTTTCCCTTTCTAACAGGACAAGTGTCTAGGGGGACTCAGACAGGTGCCAGGTGTGTACAAAACATAAATTTTTTCAGCCTAAGTTACAGCATGAGAGCGCTGGGCTTCGGATAGTAAGTGATCCCATCCTGCATGTTTAACCTCTGTATGATCTTAACTGGGAGGAGCAACAACTTAAAACATGAGTCCGTATTTCTTTTTTTCCTGCACTGTAAATACCTTTATGTTTACGTGAACATAGGAGTGCATCATTAGCTGGCTGATTTTCTGGGAGCAGAGTTATAAACCATAAACGCTCTGTCTCAGCTGCGCACTGGGATTGCCACTCAGTGTGTCAGAGGTAGATGAAGGTAACATGGAGAGGAAGTGCTGGTGCTGCTGGGTCATAATTAAGCGGCCTCGATACAAATATTTCAGACGTGAGATCTTGGGAGTGGGACTTCCAGCCAAAAGAACAATGAGATCACATACAGGATGTACAGGTGAGATGAGTTACATGACTGAGCTGACTACTGAAACTTTGAAAATGAAATAATTTGACTTGGTAGGGAATATAAATCAGTGAAGGATCTAGAGAGTTACAGGGAAACTTTGTGGTCTTAAAAATAAACCAAACAAAACCTCGTATCATAGTAAATCTGTTCTTTCTTTTGATCTGAAAGTTTCTCCATAGCTTTTAGTCGCCTCCATCCCCACAACTAATACAAGCAAAACAATAGCAAGCTTATTTCATAGAAAATGTTCAAAATATTTCTACAACAGTTATGTAGTAGAAATAAATACAGCATCTTGAACTCCTTAATTGAAAATGTCTTATTTGTAAAGTAATTATTTAACAAATAATTATTGCCCCTTTTGTTAAAGTACCAGTTGCAGCAAATAGGGTGTGAACAATCTTTCAAAAAGGCTTTTTACCAAATTTTACTGAGTACAAAGAAGTTATACCATTGTATTTTGATCTGCATTATAATTTCATTGCCAGTTGGAAACATGGCAGAGGTCAGCTGCAAGAATAGACCTGTTTTCAGTCAGGTCTATTAGTTATCAGTCCTTTTAATTCACGTCGGTACGTATATTGTAATGCCAAATACAGGTTGGTTGTGAATGGTGTTTTGATGTGAACCTACCTGACCGTACAGAAGAGCTAGAGACAAATAAAAAATATGAGATAATACTTTATCACAATAGCCATGAGCATTTAGACCACACATCTGAATACACTTTGTTTGAGGGAAACAGTTTCTGCATATTCTAATCTAGAGAATAAACTCTCTTGGATGAGACTACATAGGTGTTTTCTGTGTGTGGCAGGGCCCGTGCAGAATGTTTTGTCACCACAGGTAACAGTAATAAAGTTCTCTGGTAGAAAAACATTTTTAATTTTTTTTCAATGAACACTTCCTCTTTAATCTCAATCATTGCATAACAGCTGTTGTTACAGCCTTAACATGCTTCTGCATCTTTTCATATATTAGATTCTTCTACTAGAAAACAAAGCAAACCTCACCAGTCTGCCCTTGTGCATGTTAGTACAGGCCAGCCCCAGCAGCCTGTAATGCATTTGGTTTATTTCCATCTTAGGAGAAACAGTACAAAGGGTAATGGTGAAAAATCCTGGAACTCTCTCTTAGTGCTGCTGTGACAGATTGTACACGATCTTCTCAAACAGGTAAAGGTCTTCCTACCAAGTCCACAATAAAGAAGGGAGAAATGGGCAGTGTATTTCACTCTTACCTTTTGTCAGTGTGATGAGAGTAAGGAATGTGCCCATGCTACATCCAGGATTAGTTCTGGACCTCAGTTTCAGAGGTCCAGCCTTTGAGCAGGCCAGTGCTTCTGAAGACTGCTGCAAACACTACCTGTTTCGTGAAATAGTTGTTACTTGCTTTGGAAGGCTGAGTCAAGGCCAAAAAAGATTTACAGTATAGGATTCTCTTCTTCCTCTTCTTCCCTGTGGCTTAGCTACTTTCCTGTTGTTGAGGAAGTTGGGGGGAGCTGTGTTCCAAAACATGCTCTTGGGAAATCAGAATGATCTTTTATTTTCCAAAGATACCTCTGTTTTGTTTTGTTTTAAATCTCTGCCCTTGTTCTTATGTTTGAAGGCTTTTTAGTAGTTACAATAAAAGAAAGATGTACCGCAGCAGACTCCTTCATTGTAGATTTCCTTGGCATCGTGTAAGTAACATTGCGAACACCTCTTGCTTTGTTTTGTATCTAGTTTGCTGTTTTATTGGTGCAGGCCTTTCAGAGTGTCTGAACTTGTTTGTTTGGGGTTTTCTTCACAGTTCATTTTGGAAGTGTGTGGGCTGGTTTACATTAGCACCGTATCCATCCTGTATGAATCAGTATAAACTAAAACTTCACACCTAGAGAAGAAGCCACCACCTTTTTGTTTCCTCCTGTTAAAGGAGGGTCTTTCCAAACTCAGAATAAGTGTGAGAGATGTGATGGGTACAGTGCTCTTTATCACTCTGGACCTAGAGAGGTCACACTCACCATTTACCACTCAGGATATTATTAAGTTCTCCACCTTAGAGCAGCAGTGACAGAAGTTCAAAAGCATTATTCACTTCCTTCATTGCTATCACAAGCACAGCTGTTGCACAGATGGGACACAGGTGTTCTTATTTTTATCAGTACATTGTCTAATCCTGATCAATATTAGATTATGTGGTACTGGTTAACTCAGCCCAGTTACAGCGGGGACTAAGGAATAGTTTTAATCTTCCGTGCAGAGTATTTAATTGACTGTATAAATTTTATTGTCTTTCTTTCCTCTCAAGTGCAGGGTTTTAATCAATGCTAAACGCCTCAGATAGGTTGCTTTTCCACTCCAGTGTGGTAAATTCTCTATTTCCAGCCAAAATATACACATTACTGTTGATCTTAGAGACCTCCCTTTCCGCCCCTTTGTCATTGTGTAATTCTATAACAGAGTGAACAGTGAGAGCCCCTATGTGCTGTTTAAAGGTTCAGCCGTGTCCACAGGCCTTCCCCTTGTGCATTCTTCCTCTTGTGTGAACTCATTGCATGTTTTACAGCTGTCACTGGGACACTGTGCCTGGAGAAGCTGGCATGCACATCTTGGCACTCTTGCTTCCTCACATGCTCCCTCTGACACTCTTTTATTAACACCCCCAACCCAGTTATTCACGCAGTCTGTAACTCAGGGGTTAAATTTCACCTCCCTATGGGTGGGATACTCTAGGAAGCATAAGCAATCATCTGGAGGCCGAGAGGGACAGATCACAGCCCTAGTAGCAGACTTGCTCATTTCTCGCTAGGATCCACATTCTGCTTTTCAGAATTTGGGTTCACTGTGTTTATTTTCAGATGGAATTTTGGGGAAATCTGTTACAGCCCTACCCACATGACCACTTTTTTCCTTCCTCTAGGGGATGGCTTCAGTAGTTCAGAAAGCAGGCAAAAATGAATCCTTCCCTATGGAACTCTATACCTGAATTAAACATCTGTGAAGACAGAATCAAAATATTCACCACAGAGACAGTGGAGATGTTCTGAGAGGTGGTGCAGGCTAGAATGTGAAGACAACAGCATTTTTCTATGCTGTTTTAAGTATCCTGGGGGAATTATGGGATAATAAAATTATGGGATGATAAAAGTACAAAGCAGGTCTTTAACGAAAGGTGCTGGAGAGAAACTTCACGAAGAATCTCTCTGTGAAGCAGAGTGAGTCCTTCTGTCTTGCTGATGAGTGTTGCCAAAAGGAGGATGCTAGCTTTCCCTCTCCAGGAGAGATAGAGTTCAGGCAAAGAGAGAGATAATGGATACGTTCCTGGTGAGTGATGTGGACAGAAGGCACAAGTAGGCAGTTCTCTGTATGACTTACTTCAAACACAATGTGGGTGTTAAGTAGCGGCATAGAAGTATGAGAGTATGTGGAGGAGATGGTGATAACAAGGAAGTCTACTTAAGCTGTGACCCACTGATTTTCCAGGGGACTCATAAAGGATGGTCACGAGGACTGACAAAACAGGTGTTTCCTTGAAGTATCTCAGCTGAGACAGTCCTGTTCTGGAAAAGCCTTTCAGAAGGAGAAAGATGCTGGCATTCTCTGACAGTGGTGACAGTGACCAAGTGGTGACCCCTTGGTCTTTGCTCTGGGGACATGTTCCACTGATTCAGGACAGTTCAGAGTTAATCAAGAACCAAGGTTTGTGCTCATACAGTCTCCAGGGCTTGCTTCCAAAGCAGACTTTGCTTGGCTTCCTCTATGGTTTGACATTCAGCTTTGCTTTTGGTTTTGCCCTTCATTAGTCTTTTTTCTTCATTAGAGCTCCCATAAAAAACCAGGTTTAATTGTAAGGAATCTGAGAGAAACTTTGTCACTTTTCTCTGTGATAGAAAGAATGTTTTGGATGAGGTAAAACTGACTTCAGATGAGTTCTGAAAAGCTACAGTGTGACCCCCATGTGCTGTACTCATAAGTCATTCTGTGTTCTGGCCATTATAGAATAAAGGAGCAGGATGATATCTAATGCTTTTTCAGTTCGCTTTTCTGTCTGAAATTAGTTGTGCATTAGCCAGACCTGCGAAGATAAACCTCTTTCTTGCTCAGCTGGATTACAGCCAGCATGAAAGCAGCAAAGTCACAATCACTCATTTGGAAGTGAACTCCCTCGTTTTTTAAAAACTATTTTTAGATGATTGTTGAAGTTTCCTCCTCTGGCACAGAATGTTTTTCTGTATTTTGCTGAGTTATATAACATCTCACTTAGGTTTTGGAAAGTTCATTTTGACATGCTTGATTATCACATATTTTCAGTTTTTAAATTTAGGTAGGTTAAAAAAAAAAACAACTAGACATCGTTACTTCCTGCTTGTACTTATTCCTTTGTCCCTTTTGTTATTGTTGCTGTAATCACATACTGACATGAAATGAGTCTTTTGAGTGTGTTTGAAAGAAGGGAGAGGGTCAGAGTGCTCTGAGTGCACTCTGGTGGATTCTCTCACCTGGGAATGTTCTGTGCTGCTCAGTGCTGTAGGGCACTGCTGTGGGTTGAACTTGTCTGGCAGCCAAGCCCCCATCTGGTTGCTCACCTCCTTCCCCACAGTAGGAAGGGGAGAGGATAGAAGGGCAGGCATTCAGAGGGTATATTGCATGGTGAGCCAGAATAATGCCAACCTAAAGCAAGATTCTAAGAATGCCAATCAAAACTGTACTAGGCTATCCGATTAATGGATTTACAGGCTTTCCTGTGGTGTTGCTCATTTATGACGAGTGTGACTCTTCTAAAGAATTCAGGCACAATTATGTCATTCTTACCAGAGATATATTTGAAGAGAAGCTCTTAATATATGTATAAGAAGTAGTAATACAGTAATGAAGGTCTATTGGTATAAATCAAGTTGTGCTGAGAAGTTTTCTTTGTTCTAAATTTAAGTTGTATTTTTTAAGGATTTTAGGGAAAGAATAATTCCATATTTTGCTTTGTGCTGGGCTTTTTTTTTTTCCTTTCTTCTATTTTCAAATATACTTTTATTGTTCCAAAGACAAGAGATGAAGAGGACTAAATGCAAGAACAGGTTTATAGTGGTGCAGAGATTATTTGCTTGGTTGTTGCTGTTAGAGCAGGATTTCTCTCTGTTCTGGTGCTAACACTAGTGGCTTGGCATACCTGATGTGTATCTTTGTTTACTGCTACTGTGTAGTATTTCAGAACATTCTGCAACTCTTCAACATGTCTTAGGTTGTGGAAGCTCTGCAATGTCTCTTGGGAGATTGTTGAACTGAACACAGTCATACACTCCGGGAAAAAAAAAATCATACTTTCCTTTCTTACTCCCCTGTATTTAAGTTCTTGTTACCCAAACTGCTTTTTTACACTGGGTCCATACCACAAGTGTACACATCTGTAGTGATGGAAATAGCACTTGAGAGTAGGTGGATGGTCACGCAGAGCAGTCTGGTCAGTGGCTTTGCTCACTGTACTTTTCTGAATTTCCTTCAGTATCTCATTCTATGCTTGACACTCCATTCCTCAGGACTGAATGGATTATTCCAGATGGCTTCTTACCTGACAAGACCTGTCATCTTGTTGACTCCCAAACATGACTCCTTCCATAAAGGCACAGTTCTTCTTCCTGCTGCTTCACTTTCTCTCTGTGCCTCCCTCAGGGCCCTGCTGCAGCTTAGTTCACTTTTAGTATAGTATTATTCCATCTTATATTATCTGGCCTTCTTCCAAATTCACTTTAATTTCCAAACCATCTTTGTCAGACTTTCGTACTTATTCGTACTTATTCATGTATTTCGTACATGTTTCTTATTTTTCACTGGTATTTTCAGCACCATCCTGTTTACTCTTAAACATTTCATTAGTTCAGTTTAGTTCCCTTTTATGGGTATTGAAGTAAGGTAAGGTGGCCCTCACCACTTAATGCCTCTGCACAGTTTTGTACCATTTTTGCTTACTGTATTGTGTCATTGTGTCTGACTGTAAGTTAATTAAATTTGAAATTAAATGTTCCTGAGACACTTGAAGCTTTTACTTAAATGGAATACATTCTGTAGTTACCACACCCATTCTCCATCCATGGAGGTTTTCAAGACCCAGCTGTGCAAAAAGTCCTAAGTAACCTTGACTCTACTGTGAGCATGAGATAGGGCTAGAGGTCAGCCACCCAGCCTGAGTCATGTCACAGTTCTGGAGCATTCATCACCCTTACACCACTCCTGATCTTTCAGATTCACCACTCCTGATCCTTCATGTCGCAGGCTTTGCTTCCCTGTTTAAGTAATGTTAGGTATATTGGATTAGCACAAGTTTAATAGTTTTTTTTAAAATATCGGTTGCATTTCCAAACATACCTCTTATGTACACTGACAGATGTATCTTTATCAACTGATAGGTTCTTTGTAAAGAACTAATTTGGTCACCTTTGAAAATGAGGGTAAGAATTCTGTTTGTCAGCTGGTCTGGTATTTCCATGATGTCTGACAGCAGAG
The DNA here is from genome assembly GCA_013397815.1 of Aleadryas rufinucha. Taxonomy (NCBI): domain Eukaryota; kingdom Metazoa; phylum Chordata; class Aves; order Passeriformes; genus Aleadryas; species Aleadryas rufinucha. The sequence continues at coordinate 78,511 of VZTH01011546.1, forward strand.
CACATTACTGTGATTAATATATAAAAGAAAACAGGGTGTTCTGAAATGACTTGAGGGCATGGCTTCCATGAAATGTGAACAAGTTGGAACTAAAATAAGCTGTATCTAATACTTCAATTCCCATCTGAGCTCCTGCTTTCTTAGCTATAAATAATGTACAACTCCCTTTTACATACACTTCTGGACACTAGTGCTCAGTGTAGCTTGTAGATATGTCTGTTTCTTTTTAGTTTACTTTGTCTTCTGCCTTAGCTGCTGCATTAAAATATTTTAAGGTGTGGAATGATGATCTGTAAAGCCTTTTTTGTTGGTTTCTGGTGGGGGGGGCTGCATAAGCTCTTCTTTTTCCTCTGTTCAGTGAGGACAGATTGAAATATCTTGACTCTAATACCTACTACACATTTTTCAAAACAGTGTTACTAAATTTTAATGTCTACAACAGGTAAAAAAATTGTTTCCATATTCATTGCAGTACAACAATAAAAGCTTTTCTTTCATTCCCTCTGTGGTTTTACTTCAGAGAGATAAAATCACTAGTGCCTTTGTGGTTTTATGTGAATGAAATGTCTTTTCTCAGTTACTGTTTCAAAACAAGCTCTAATTCCTATTGTTCTAATCTGAAAAATGAATTATTTGTCACTAGAAACATGGCAATGTCACCCCAGTTTTGATTTTTTTTAAAAAAAGCTATCTCAGAGTTTTATTAGTTTCTGAAACTGCCATTTTTTTATATCACTACTGTAGAGTATAATTCATGCACATAGAATAGGATAGTAAGCAGAGTTAACATTATGGTGTGCCCACCAAAATATGTTCGTAAAATTCACTGGGGTCAGGATGTTTGGATGATGGGACCACTGATCTGGGAAATGAAACACTTGGCTTCCAGTGCCAGGTCTGCCATTCTCTGATGTCTGGGCGGGGGGAAAAAGAGGCAGTCTCATTTATTGTTGTCTGTGGAAAGAAATATCATTACCCACTTCTGTAAAGTGTTTATATGGTACCCTACTTTTCACTCCAAGATTTTTTCACTATTAGAAGTTTTACGTTCTCACTCTGCTTAGGAAATTCCAAGGATCCTTAACTAGTAGCATGTGGTGTTTTCAGGCTTTGATTCAGAAGAGTTGGTAGTAATGAGCCTCCCAAATCTTTCTTTCAATGTGCTGCAGGATTTTCTGGATGTTCTGCTGTTGCTGGTGTTATTTGGACTCTAAGAGTATGAAATTGTTTGGGTTTTGTTAGTGATTTTGGGGGGGGGGGGTTCTTTGGTATGTTGGGGTTTGTTTTAGCCTAATTCTGTAAGAAACCTAATTCTGTTAAGTTACAATGTTACTTTGTTTCAGCTGGCTGAGAGACTTCAGTAAAAGGTGATTGAGGACTTTTTTTTTAAATCTCTGCCCATGTAATAATTTCTTTAATTGTTTGAAAGGGCATAGTGTAATTCTGTTACACTAGGCATGGAAGGGTCTCTTCCTCCCATTATCTGTGGGGAGTGTGGAGGAGGAAGATGTATTAGTTTCAAAGTGGATGATTCAGACTGGTGGGAGAAACAGCTCTGTCCCATGTGTAAGGATTAGAAACCCAAAATCAGCTGGGATAAAATTAAGCTGCAATGTGTAAGGCCTGTTGGGATTTCCAACGGCTGGGATGTTCCCATCTGCCTTCATTCTGCCCATGGCTGAGAAGTAGGTTGAGCAGACAGAATGGTTGATTCTCAGAGTTTCCATAATTTTTCTTGGCAGTTCAAACTTGTCCATTGATAGTCACAGAGCTGAATATGTAAAACAAACCCTGATTTTCCCTTGGCTGATTGTGCTGCCTTTGTATCTCATGCAGTGTATCGTTCTGGGATATGGAATAGCACTGGAACTGTTGAGTTGGTAACAGTGTAAAAATGTGCATGAGTTGTGCAGAGAGATGTTTATGTTTCACTGTAATGGTCTTGCCTAGAAACATCTGGTTTATAATGTCCTTGAATTCTTTTCCAGATCTCTGTCTTGTTTTCTGATTTTGTAATGTAATGGAACATTTGCTATTAATTAGAAAAGCCCTTAATGTCCTTACTTAAGGAAAGCAGCTAACTCAAATCTCAGGAAACTCAAGTATATTAGTTCAAAGCAGGGTTGTCTAATTCGCAGCACCATTTACTGACCAAGTCCACACAGTCTGCCATCATAACATTTGGGAAAAGTTGGGGGTGACTACAAGGGAAGAATTTGTAAGCCCTACAACTGCACCTGTCCCAAGGTACACAAATCTTATATTGTATGAAAAGGAAGGGAAGGCAGAATTGATGATTCCAGAGTATGGCTGGTGTGTAGCACTGAATTATACAACCAGCTCTGCACTTCAGGTAGAAGTACTTGCAAGGAAGGCTGTAAAATCGGTGATACAAATCTTCTCTCACCACCAGAGTCTTTGGACCACTGTGGCTAAAAAACTTGGCTAGTCACAAGACTTGAGCATCCCTGCTGTGTTTCCAAACAGCAGCCCAAACTGGGATTTATTCTCATCTGCATATGGAAAAGGGGGAAAGATTAGAAAGATAAGGCTGCCCAGTGGTATCCCCGACTTACTCTGAATCTCATGCTTTTGCTGGGGAGTGGAACTGACCTCAGCAAAATATCTTAACCAGGTTAATACAAATCCAGTTTTGACCCACAGCACCTGAGGAGATTGTGTAATGTTCTGCTGGTGCAGTGGGGACTGCTTCAGTCTCATTATACATTTATAAATGGAACTTGAATGGAGGTTTTTGAGTGTGCATGAACTGTGCATGATCAGAGCTCAGAGAAGCAGATTATAAATTTCTCTGGTTCTCTGTTGACACTGGACAAATGGGAAATCTTGGTAACAGGATTAAAGAGCACTACAAATTACATTTACAGAAGTACTCTACTGGAGTTATTTGAGAAGATAAATGTGAGAATCTCATATAGCTGGTGCACACAATCTCAGGAAACATTTCTTCCCTTCCTGCCTCTCACCTCCTTTCCTTCAAGAAATACACTTACATTTGACTGGAGGTGGATATATGGTATGTTAGGAACATGAAAAATTACACTAAAATTTACATATCCTAGGCAGGTAAACCACACTATACATGCAATTACGTGTTTGTTATTACAGTTTCATTGAAGTAGAAGGGAACAGTAGGACTGAGCCCTTTTTTATCTCCACTATGGTAGTTTCATTGAATATGTTTTTTATAAACTTTCTGTCTCAGACCAGAACTTAGCTCTTTCCAAGAGTCCTGGGAGAGGTTGATGTCTTTTTACTCTAAAATATACAGTGTATATCAGTATGTTTTTATTCAGATTGGCACAGGCTTTCAGATACACTTTCTGGTTCTGGAATCTTAAAACAAGGCAAGAAAATAAATCACTTTCCCTCATTTTCTGCATCAAATCCAATTTTATTTTTTCCTCTTTGTTATAGTGGACATTGAGATTCCTGCACAGTCAAATTGGCAGGAAGATATCTCATTGTGTGACTCAAGAAAGAGCAAATTCGTAGTGGCATCTGTAGTTCTTTTACTCTTCCAGCTGTTGAGACTGCAAGGATATTTTGCAGAGTGCTTTGAGATATGCTCAGTGGGTAACATTGAGCTGTGATAATTTCAGGTCACGAGGTAGGGAGGAATTCTTCCTTCAGAAGAAAACTGCTTGCTTTTAGTTTGTTCCCCAGCTCTAACCCCCTCAGAAATTTCAACATCTGTGTGGCTAGAAGAGCCCCAAACTCAGTCCTAGGTTTGCTTAGGGAGTAAACATTTAATGAGCAGTTAAGCATATGTTGCAGAATCAGCTGTGCGGTGCCAAGGTTTGTTCTGTGAATCCCAGGTTCTGCAGTCAGATTTCCTCCAGCATGGAAGTAATAGGGCCTCTGGTGAGATTAGAGGAAGAGTAAACAAAATAGTGATGGAGAAGGTCTGTTGCTACGACAGCAAGCCTTGTACCAAGCACAGAACACCCTTCTGTGGCTGTTCCCAGGAGTCTGGGGAGAGCAGGAAGAGGAATGTGTTTGGCTGATCAGGGTCAGGTTTGCAGGCACTGAGAGGTTGTGACTTCTGCCCAAGTAGCCACTTCCAGCTTTGCTGCCTGTACTTCACTGAGATCTGTGCAACTTGTTTCAAGCTTGGCTATTTTGTTATAATAGTTTTGTGTAAACTGCAGTCTGGGTCCATCTAATGACAAATTTAACTTCTGAGACTTGTCTGAGTTGCCTGAGGCAGGTAGCTATTTGTGAAAGGAAGCCATCAATAACTTCTTGTGTAGGTTCTTCGAACAGACGAAATACTTTGTTACTTGAAAATGGACTGAGACAGCTGGGGATGATGGTTGGGAGGAGGAGGAACACGCACCTTCTTACTGCAGTGTAAAAATGTCCTTGTGAAAACAACCAATGTTAATTTTCTACAACTACCACTTCTTTTAAAAAACTGGTTTATCTCAACACAGTTTTAAAAGTTTGTTTTTCAATATATATTCCCTAATACTCTGGCATGGAGCAGTTAGGTGCATTTTAGCAAAGAAATATCGTAAAGAATTCCACTCTTGTGAGCAGGTTAAAAAGCCCCACAACAAATCAAACACAAAACCATAAAGAAATAACAGGTTACTTTGTAAAATGGCTGCTTTTTTCCAGCAATAACATCTTTTAAAACTTGACCCTTGCTGTTGTAAATCTAATCCCTGACACAAGGACTCTTTTAAAATATCTGTTTATCGACCTTAATTTCTAGAAAGTCTTTGAGCTGTTATGTTCTGGGGCTTAGGTACCTGTGGCAGCTGGGTATTCTGCTGCATACTCAGCATTGCAGCTGAAAGAGGCAGGAATGGTGACTGCAAATAGAGACGGTACTAATTGCTCCCTGCACTTAGTTAAATAGCTGCATCGATGAATAACAGCAGGAGGGAGAGGGTTAATGAGGGGCTAATTCCATCCTGAGAGGGACCACAGGGCTGAATGGAAACAGCTGCTGCACTGCAGGCTCTAGGCTGCATAGGGAGTTGCTGGCAGCTTCGGTGAAGGGAGGGAACAGGAGAAGAATGGTATGTGGAGAAAGGATAAACAATACAGAAAAAAAAAAGAGCATATAAAAGTATCTGATGTCGGGACCCCAGAGAGTGGAGAAACCACAACAGGCAGGAGTGAAAGAAGGGAGAGTTCCGGCTGGAATTGCAGACCAGAGGAGCGGGTGCAGCCACCTGCGTGCCCTTGACCTCCCTCTGTGAACGTCAAGGCTTACAACTAAGTCAGCATGGCACAGTGTAGGTGTAGCTTGGCTATTGAAACAGCATAGCTGTGTAAATGCTTAGCCGGGCTAGGGGGCTCTGTTGGAAGGTGCGGAGATGTTGCTCAGGATGGATACTGGATATATGTGGCAGTGGTTCACCGGAACTGTGCATTTCCAATGGTATTTGTCAAAATATGAATATGTAAGTAGAAGTTTGGTTCACTGAAGTCAGCCACTCAAAAGTCAAGTTATCCACAGCTCCATAGAATATGAATGATTTGGGTAATTGCCATCTCTGGTACATGCCATGATGTCATCACTTCAAAGTTGCCTTCTTTCATACACCCCTGTCATGTGCACGGACCTGTCTTGTGTTTCTGCTTGCGTACCAGCAGCTGTTACCAGCATTCATACAAATAAATCCCCAGAAGTGCTTTAGCTAAAGACACAGCTTGCCTACTTCATGGAGGGGAAACTGCTAATGCCGTTCTCACTGCTTTCTCCTAAAGACCTGTGTTTTTCCCTGCAATTGATACAGTTATCTGAGGTGAGGGTGGCGGGGAGGACAGCCAACTTTGAAATTCTCAGCACAGAGAACCACGGAATATACCCAGGAGAAATACTTGAGAGCACAAGGATTGCTTATATGCAGGCTAGATTGTTAATGTAGTGGAGACAGTGATGTGATATATGCATAGACTGAGGTTGCTGACAGCAAAAAATCAGCATGGCCAGCTGTGCAGCCAGGCACTGTCCCACAGGGCTGTGATATGTCAAGCACCAGAACTGTAAAACCAAAGAGGTCCCAAGAAAGGCACCAGGGAGGATCAAAAGTGGAAGAGCTTCTCCTGTTAAATAGATTAGGGCATGTCAGCCTCAGATGATAAGGGAGAAAAATGGGTATATATTTTGAGAGAGTATTATAAATTCACGAGTGATTGGGAGAAGATCAAAAGGGACAAAAATTATCCTTGAGGTACAGAACATGCAAAGCAATACCAGGGAAGCTTTACAAATGTGTACCGAGTTCTTATGTCTTTCCTTCAACTTCTCTGATTTACCACTCTCAGAGGCAGGATGGGTACTGTCACCCCGTGGTCTGGTCTGATACAGCACTTCTTTAGTATGCTCTTTGAACCAGGAATCTCACTTTAAGATGGGAAAAATGTGATTTTTTTTTTCACTGATGTTTCTTCAGTTATATTAGAGTGATTACTTTTTCATTCTTAAATTTTCATTAATTATAATGTTTCTTGATATGTCAAGATTTTAGACGCCACAGAAACAATTGTTGAGAATGTAATTGAAAAAAAAAATGCACCAATGTAACTCTTCACCTGAACTGTGAAGTATTCTGTTACACAGATGGTGAAACCATGAAAAATGAAAAAGGTAACTTCTACTTTCATTCTACCAGATTATGTGAGTAATATGCCACATGCTGTATAAAGATTGAAACTAGAATTCTGTATGAATGAGGTACAATTTTTATGAAAAATTAACACAGAGTAGCTTTATAACTTTGGAATCAGCAAATTTTCTGGCGTATGTGATGTTCAGGGGTGAAAAATAAGCCATGTGTTAAATGGAATAATTCAGTGTTGATCCTTTTCTGTCAGGACAATTAACATGAGTAAAATATTTGCCCTACTTTAAACAGATAAGGAGGTACTGTATTGTGGTCTTCTTAAGATTAATGTTTCTATATCGGCAGCAGAGAGCAAAAGATTTATTTTGTTGAGCCTTCTGTAGATTTACAGCTGTGCTAGTTACTGCTTGAAAGCTCTTTATATGTCACGCTCACAGTGAGTCTTTCTGTGTGGGTGAACGTTAGTGCAAGTGGTCATAGGAAGGGTGCAGACATTTTAAAGTGTTAAGTGGAATGCGTGACACATACAATGCCTTTAAATTATAAATTTTTTCTTCTGATGACCCCTGATTTCTTTTTGTCATATGTGCCTATGTGGGCATACATTTGTATGATACAAACATAAAAAATGTATTTTATTGAACTGCTGTAGAAGCAACTTTCTGTGCTATTCTGACTTCCTTAGAGAATTAGTAATGTTTTTTCTGTTATTATTTGATGATTTAAAGCAAAGAAAATTACACTCAAGGAGAGACCAACAGTCTCAGGGGATGTGCACTTTCCATGGAACCATGCTCTGAACTCATAAATATCTATGCAGCTCCTGTTTATTTAATAGGATTGTATGGGTGAAATACAGGGTTGAATTTGGCATTCAGAGTGGAGTCCAAGATAAGGAGTGAATCTGCCTTGGGCTTGGTAGAGACAGACACAGAATGGTGGAAATACTATGTAAATCTCAAAATGTTAGAGCAATTGCTATTTTTCTGTTTGACTGAAGCTTTCAAGTTTGATAATTATAAGCACCTGTAATTTCAGTAAGTGCAATTAAATTTTGAGCATGTGTATATGCAAGTGAAGATTAATTGTCTAGTAGACACATTTGAATCTTCACTTTTCTTCTTTTTCAGAAAAATTTGTATAAAATGAGTTGTCTTAGCAAAAATATGAGGTAGTGTGGTTAGAAAATGGCTTTTCATTTGCAGAAGTTTTTGACATCTAAGAAGATTGTTGTACACTTCTTATTGAAAAGTTGAAAAAGAAAACAGAGACATCCTCACTTGAAGAAAAACTGAAGTTTATCTGTCAGGCCTCTGTATCTGAACTTACAGTAAAAAAGAAAGAAAATGAGGTCATTGTGGGAGGACAGGTTAAGAAAAAAACATTTAATCTTGTACCAGGGTTTTCCAGACATCTTTTTCTTCCTATGAGTTTTGCAGACAGAGTTTTGAACTGGGCTGAAATTCTAACCATTGCATTCATGAGCACTTGGAGTAGCTTCAGGTTCATAATTACTGTCTATGCCTCTGAATTACTTTTGATCCCATCTTAACAAACTGCTGTCACCAGTTGACTCAAATGCTCTAGTCTGGTTTTGTCATGCTACAGACACTTGATTCTCTGCAAATTTTACAGCTACTTGCTTTTATATTGGGAGAAGCCTGCTAAATAAATTGCTGAAAAAGTATGAAGCCACTTGAACAAAATGCTGTGCCCGATGCTACAGACAGAAATATCATTTTGGGTTACTATTCCAGTGTATGACAAAAAAACCCAAACATTTCTCCTGAATGGAGTAATATATCAAGGTGTTACTGAAAGACTAAAAACTTACCTATATAAATACTTATTCAGTAGGCACGTTGAGGTGTGCCAGCTGTGCAGATTCGTCTGTGTTAGTGCAATTGATTATAAACATTTATCAGTATTTACTTTCATCTTCATAGTTTGTGCACTGGAGGTTCTATTGCTTAAAGTGTAAACCATGTGACTGGAAAAGAACAACATATTCATGCAGTTGAGTTTTTTTAAACAGTTCTTGTTCATGAACGGCATATCTTTGTGCTGTCTGCTTCCTTACAAAGGTAGTTGCCATCAGAAAGGAGTTTGAGGCATCATGCAGAGATCTTGCCTAAGGTTTTCTGCTGGCTAGCACTAGATAGGAACATTCAAATACAGAGTATGAAAGGTGGTGGAGGGCATTTTCAGTTTCTTGGTTCTCTGACACTGCTTTTGTCTTGCAGGGGAAAAAAACCCAACCTGTAGTGTTTTTTTTCAGTAAGAGATTTATTTCAAAAGAGTTATGCCATGGTGAGCAAGAATTTATTTGAATAGGGCTATGGACTGTTTTTAGAAAGGGGGGGCAGTTTGTTAGATAGAGGGTAGCAATTGTGCTTCAGACTTTTCTTTATTCAGCATACTTTCATTAAGAATCTTAGTATAAATGTAAAAAAACTTACTGAGGCATTGAAATCCAGCTAAGCAGATGCTTTTTTTAGTTTCTTCTGTTGTAAACAAACTCCCCTAGCAGTGTTGTAGTAACTGTGATGTACTCACTTCTTTCTAACATACTCACAGTTAGAGATGATTCATCACAGAGCCTTATCGGACTGTATTTTGCAACAGTAAGTGTTTTGTATCCAATTTGTTAAAATTATAATTTGAGTAATAACACCCAGTGCAGTGGAAAACCTCAGCAGGAAATAATGCTAACTGCTCCTGCAGTTTGCCATCCATTTGCAAAGCTTTCAGTAAAATTAATCTTTTCCCTGGTGTATTGACCAGGTAATAAGAAAGAGGAGGCAGTGAAAAATGCAGGACTTGTGATTGAAAATGCCAGAATGTACTGGGTGTTTCTTATGAGAGAAATACTCAAAGATAACTGACACAAAGGTTTATCGCATGGAGCTAGAGGGAAATAGTGGAAACTTCCTGCAGCAACTGAAGTTGCAGTACCATAAGTAATTTTCCTGCCTAGGATTTGTATTAAGTCTGAAGAAATTAACTGTCCTTGGAGAAGTTGTGCATCCAGTTTTGAACTGGTTGGCTTGTGAAGGTTACTGGACAGAAGAACTGACTTCTGCCTAAAATGGCAAGTTCTGGTCTAGGAGACAGTTGTTTGTGCTAAGAATTGACACGCAATAGTGAGACAGTAACCTGGGAATATAGCATGGACTAGTCTGAGTTTCACAGCCAGGAGTGTAAAAGGTGGTTGATACTTAAACCCTATGACCCTTTATAGTTTGTTTTCTTTCCAAAGGCATTTTTTAAACCATTACGTCATTGGGATCACTGGAGACCTCAACTTCTCCACTTCTTCACCCTGGAGAGGCTTTGGTGGGTGCAGTTTCGGATTCTGGGGCTCCAGGGAGGAGTGGCCATCAGAAGAGGGAAAAGGGAATGGCTGCTGGCTGGAGCTTAAAGGAACAGGGAAGGGGATATGAAGGTCTCAGCGATGCAGCTAACCTTGGGAAGGTGGAATAGTTAAGAACTGTACTGAATGTGTTTTGTTAAGCACACACATGCTCATCCAGGAAATTCTGCTGTCCCATCTGGGAACTGTAAAGCTGATTAACTGCTTCTAAAAATCTTTTTAGAGTTAAACTTTTGGAAGTTACATCAATGGACGTTCTAATGTAAAGTTCTTTAGGGTGTGAGCTGACTAAGGAAAGCTGGGGAGATGTTTTCTTTCTGTGAGTTTCGAAGTGCTTAGAGGTTTTGGTGGGGTTTTTTGTTTGTTTTCTGGGTTGGGCTGGTTTTGGTTTGGGTTTTTTTATGGCTTATGGTGGAAACAAAGTGTCGATTGGGCCTGGCAATACAGATCTTATTTCTCTGTATTTATGGTGACAGCAGATCACGTGGGTCATGCTGGAGACAGAGTTCCTTGTATCATTGTAAGTATAGCTTTATTGCTATTCCACAGTCCTATCTTTGGAAATCAGAAGTTATTTTCTGTTTGAGAAGTTTTTGGAAAGAACTCAAGAACCGTGGGATGCTTCAGTAAATTATGATTAAATTAGCATAACAAGTAGTGTCTAATTTTTGAGTGGTTCTGAATGGCGATCTCTATTTTGAAAGATCTGGATTATTGTCAGAAAAAAATTAGGCTGAAGGAGCAAGTTAAGGTGATACAAAAAGTGGCAGAGCTCTTGGAAAACAAGCCAAGGTGCATGAGCTTACACCCTGTCTGGAATGCTGCAGCCAGCACTAGACTGTGGGCCACAGTAATGCTAAATGCAAAGGATTGAGTGAGATGCACTCTTGGGGTTAGTTTTCCACTCCTTTTGTTCCTAGGGGGAAACTAGTGTGTCCATCACCTCAAGAAACTGGAAAGGAACAGAGAAAAGGAATTTGGCATCCTGAGATTTCAAGGAAAAGGGACCTGCGCTGAACCCTGCTGTTTTTCTCCTCAGTTAATTTTCTCTGGTGATGTTGGGCAGAAGAGGAGATAGGAAAAATAAGTCTGTTTCTCTTTCCATTGGTTCAGTGATAAAGAGATAATTTGCCTTACTTAAATTATGTTGAGAATAAGTGTAAGGAGAGTAAGAATGCTAAGTGAGTTCAGTGAAGTGGGATAAAATTCTTCCAAGAATGGAACTAGGACCAAGCTAGGACCCTTCCTAGCTCATAATTTGTAGTATTTTTTTTTTTTTTAATTTTTAGTTAAAGAAAGGCTGTGATTGCAGATGGTATGTTGAGAAATGAAGGCAGTATTTTGTTCTAAGCTTGGCCTCCCCACAACCCCATTTTCATGCCTTGCATTACTGTTGCTTTGCTCCCTCACTGGGAGTGGGAATCGCAGCAGGTTCCTCCTCTGGAAGGTAAAAGCAAGGCTGACCCTTCCTGCGCAGTGTAAATGCCAGTTGAGTGGCCATCGGTGTGGACATGTGGGCTGCAGTGCCTCAGGTAAGGTTCTTAAGAATTCCAAACGAGTGAACTTTCCAACATGTAGTTGTTTTGTGCAGTCCCTAGATTCAGGTATTTGTCTCCTTTTGTTATTTTTAGGTCTCAGTATTTGGCTTTTCTTCTCACGTCACCTAAAATTATCTTTTCCATGATATTGTAAACATCTGTTTTAATAGAAGTAGAGCCATTAGTCTAGGCCTTGGGCATACTCAGAAGTACAATTGGCACCATGGTCCATTCATCAAGTGTGAATTGCCAGGTGAATTTTTCAAAGAAAAATCTTCCATGATTATGTTCTTTTTTTCCCCTATAATATGTTCTAAAACTGATCCTGCTCACTAGAATAGCATTAGTTTACCTCTTCTGTGTATTTTTTAAACAATCTTTAGTGTATTTTCTTTATGAAACATTTTTTTGCTTTGATTAAGTTGGAATCGTTTTTTGGTTTGTTTTAAGAAATAGTTCAAAATATTCACAAGTGCCTGCAAATGTTAATTTTCAGTTTAAAAAAAAAAAGGCAACTTCAGTTAAAATTGTTTATAAATATTACAAACAGATTGAAAACATCTTCTGCAGATTTTTCAAATTAAAACTGTGTCTTACAAAAATTTGGTCTTTGTTTTTCTAGAATTTAAATGGCTCCATCCTGGCTAGTGTTGGCACATTATTTGTTTAGTATTGCACAAGAATATGAAGTAACTGTCTAATGTTTAATATGACAATAATTGCTTCAGAAGCAGAGTCACAAAATGTCCATTTTGTGTGACACTTAGAAAATTTGTAGGCTTTTTATTGGCACGTAAACGTTGTTTCAGACATAAAGTTTTAGGGCATATTTGGAGGCATATCCAGCAATCCAGTGGTACCATTTTTTGAGTCGTTTTGATTTTGCGTTGGGTAATTACTTACAAGGCTGTTGACTGTGGTATTTCAGGGCTGTGCTCTAGAGATCATACAACTGGAAATGTTTGGAGTATATTGATCTGTCGTGTCACTGCTGTGGGGATATGGTTGTTCTTTTATCTATTTCCCTTTTATTTTGTCAGTAAATTCACAGAAACTGAGTTTGATTACATTTATTTCATCACTTGGACCATAAAAAATGCACCTTTTATGGACCGTGGCTAGGAGAAGGTGGCACGAAAATTGTGTAGGACAGAGAGGAAAAATGGCTGAGAGTAGCTACACGTTTATATAGCAATCACTTTAAGTAAGTGTTGTTTGCAAGTAGTGCTGATCTGTGCTCCTGATAAAATGTAAACGTGACAACGCCTTGGAGTTTTATCTATAACAAATGTCTGTAACTTGAGTTTCATATCTTTAGCTTCTCTCTTAGAAAGATTTTAAGCTTTGCCTCGACTTTTCTTTGTTTCATTTTCTTTGGGTTTTTTTCCTGGTGTGTGAACCAGTGCTGTGATTTCTTTCACACTTACTGTTCTGTGTAATTTTTTCCTTTGTACCTTGTTCACATGTCTTCAGTGTATCTGCCATACCTTAGCATGAAAGGTTCTCATTCACCTCAGCAGATAAGTGCCAGCCTCGTCTGTGCCTTCCCTGGACCAGCCCTGATACTGTTTCTGTACTGCCATTTATGAAAGTTAGCAATCCACAGCACAAACACAGCCCTGAGATTGCTGAAGGTTTGTTCTGTGTCTTCAGACGTGTTTTTCACTATGAACTTACCTTACCAGCCTTTTCATTCCTTGACTGCGATCCCTCTAACCCTTGAAGAAGAAAGGTGTCAGAAAATACAATGACATTTGCTGTTTTGCCTGTTCTGCACTGTTAGCTGGAGTTCTGACTGTATCTTCCATGTTGTCCTCTACATCTACTATCTCTCATGTTACAAAGAAGCTTGGGTTTTCAAATCCAGCATAGTGTCCAGTGTAATTTGATAACAAAGAAATTGGAAAGTTTTCAGAGAAGAGTCAACATTCTCAGTGTTTAATCAGATGTTTTTATGTATGCTGCCTGTCATTAAATTGAGTTGTTGCAATACACAGAAAATGTCCATGTTGTGGATTAATTGCACTAAACTATGCAAAATGCCAGTGGGAAGTAAAAAAGAGGAGAGCATGTCAGAACCCAGTACTCCTTGACCAGGTTCTTTTAGACAGTCCACATGTGGAAGGTGTGATGTCTAACATCAGATTGCTTTATTTGAAGGTAGTTGATGGTACATGGGATTTCTGTTTTAGCATCATGACACAAAACACAATGAGAACACAATACAGATTCAAGTCACACGGAGCAGAAGAGAGCAATTGCAGTGCACAGCTCAATCACAGCACCAGCGTGATTCCTAGCCTCTCTCTAATGTAATTGCCGTCACCACCCTGGGCATCCCTGGCCTTGCCAGGAATAAATGTGTGAATTGAAACTGGCTCAAGCTTATCACTCTCTTTGAAATTCTGTCAGTTGGTTATGTTTTTATAGTTTTTATTTTGGGCTGAGCCGTGTATACACGTACTGGCCTGGCTAGTACGTGTATATAGGCCTATACCACACTGGCCTGGCTAACTCAGGGTGACATTCACACTCTTAATGAGCTTGGGGACAAATACACCCCAGCTGATTCTGTCAGCCATTGGTAGTTGTTTATCTAAAGCAAAACCCACCCTCAGGTCCTCTTGGTGTTGAGATCAAGTCAGCTTATTTACAACAGCTGTGATCAGTCCCACGCAGCCACATTCTTCCTGAGCTTCATGGACACATCACCCTGGCCCCTCTCTGATCCTTCTCCCATGGTAGGGCTTTACTGATCAGTCACAGAGGACACACAGAGAACAAATAAATTGGTCTTTTGGTGTTTGGCTGCTTTGTTGGTATATAGTTTGGTATGATTTTATGGCTCCCTGGTTATGTCAGAGATTACCTTTCTGAACATCTCTTCTCAAAGTGGTGCGCGGCAGTACTGTAGCTGAGGAGTACAGTAAACGAGGAAAAAGATAAGAGTAGTACTTCAGTTTCACAGAGAATTATGTGCATAGTTCCTTTTTGTGATTTCTCTGTTGAAAATAGCAAACGTGTAGTGAGTACAACTAGTTTTGGCAATATGGTTTAATTAGCCTGGTTCCAGGCTGAGGGAATAAAAAATGTGGATCAGATTTAGTGGTGAGGATCACATTTCACAACGGCTGGGAAAAACGCTGAGTATAATAGTAATTTCACTGCTTTTCAGGGCTTTAATCTTATCATTTTTTCAGCACCCTCCTTCGTTGCCCTTTGTATCTTTCTCTTGGTTTGTTCTTGGCCTCAGAACACTTCCAGCAGTGTGTACAACAGTTACAGTAGTCACTTGCTTCCGTGGCATTCAGTTCGTCTCACTAGCCCATCCACTTCTATATTTGTTTCCCACAAAATTCTTCAGGAACCTGACCACCCACAAACATTGTTCCTAATTGTACCTGCATAGAATATTTTACAGCACCAAAAGCAGTCTTCAAAGCATGGTGTAAAATATGCATCACAAATCACTTCTGCAGTTTTGAATGAAATGCTACTAGAAACAGGTGGATAATGAGGAAGAAACTGCACTCATAAAGGAGGCTTGATCAGAGGTCAGGAAGTTGCTTTTCCTAAGCCTGTTCGTATGTTTTCATAATTATGGTACGTTTCAAAAGTTAGCTGTACATTGGTTTGCATTTTAACAAGAGTATGCTATGCAGTTTTTTATTTTATATTAATAATCTCTTAATAGTAATAATAAATCATTGTTATTGTATATTTAATATATAAAAACCTGACAGGATAATATTGGGTATAAAATGTGGTGTGTATACGTTTCAGTAAACAACCCGCTGTTGTTACTGCAATAAAAATTCAAGGAAATTGTAGCTTCTGAGTTAAGGTAGGTAATTATTTTTTAATTTATACTGGGCATCTAATGTATTTTCTTATTTTCTTCGATGATGGTAGAGAAGCAAATTGGTCAGCTAGTCTGATCATTGTCTTTATTCTCACATGTTGACCATGTGTGTCCTGTTCGACAGTTTGGGTGCATCAGCATCATGACAGTGGTTTCTTTCTTGATGGAATTCAAGTAGCTGTATTTTTTCAATGTAAAGTTTATGAATAACATAGGCTTTGTTATTTGACTGTTTTCTCTGTATGAAGTAGGTCTTTGTGCAGTCCCTTGCTTAAAGGTTCAGACCAGTGTCTTGTACAAGCAGAAATCTTTGTGCTGTCTGTGTTAATTTTGCACACTGCTGAGTTTTTGATCTGTTTCATAATCTTTTGTCATTTAAGAGGCAGCCCACCTTGAACTATAAATGTCTGGTATGAATGTTAGTCATAGTGATTCTGCCTTACTTGTCACTGTTTGCTGAGGAGAGAAAAAAAACAGTATGCCATGTGTTTTCTCTCTTTCCTCCATTTTCTCTTTGTCATTTGTCACCATCCTGTAATGGTGCATTGCTGCAGAGTTAAAGTTGTGGGTGACTTACTGGTTGAGATTTTTAAATGGAGTCTTTCCCACTTTAATAGTTTGGATTATTAAACTTGACTTTTAAACATTAAGTTCCCCCTCCCCCCCCCGCGAATTACTTCTGCATGGGCTGTAGCTCTTAGCTCAGATGTTTCCTTTTTTGAGTTACAGCAACATCCAAACATCCATCTTCCAGTTCCCACCTGCCTTGTGATAATCAAGCACACTAGGAAGCATGGTCTGTGGGAACACTCACACCTTAAGGGAAAGTGCAGCAATCGTTTGTAACACCTTTTTAATGAATAGGGGAGGAGAGCTTGACTCCACCAAGAATACACAGGTACACTGTCTGTGTTAACCTTTTGTATTGCAGTAGTAGCTGGAAACATCACTTGCGCTTCAAACTAGAATATCACAAGCAGCCCTCCTCTGCTAATGATAGCTTCCTTTTGCCTACACTACCCTTTCAGTAAATTTCTTTTTTTTAATTTATTCTTTTATTAGCTTTTGGAAACTGAAACAATCCAATTATTGAAAGGATAATTTTGGATGGTGAAAGATGCAACAAACTTTCCTTGTCATTAATAAAGCCATCCTTCTTGCTTGGACAAGAGAGAAGGTATATTGAACACATAGGTGGATGTAGGATCCCCGTGTTTGGCAGGGGCTGCCAGGCCAGGCAGCAGGGTTACTGTAAAAACCAGGCACAGTTCATATTGTTTCTTACCCAGCTTGCAGTGTGCTAGGGGACATGAAGAACAGCTGAGCTGACTGCAGAGAGTGAAGAGGACAAAGACAAATCCATTGGAAGTCTGCCTCGTTAGTTCCACTCTTCAGAGAACAAGTCGTTTTTCACTGAGATTTTCAAATTAATGGTGTCCTTTTATATTACGAGGCCATGTGTACGGGCATTATTAGTCTTGTGTTTAATTAAAACCACAGCTGGTGATCATTTAATTACAGTATATGAAAGGGAATGCTACTTGACTATGTAGCATTGTTTTATTCAGTTTAGAGAATTGTAGCCATTTTTCATGTACTATTTGAAAGTTGTGGTGAAGGATGCACATTCTGGTAAACAAACTTGTGAGCTTCATTGCAACAATTCTGCTCTATTATGGGAATAAGGTGAAACAGTGGCTTAAAAATTCACCAGCTGTCCTGCTAATTGGAAGCAAGTTATGAACAGATTGGTACAATTGGTCTGGTTCTTTTTTCTCCACACTGTGGAGAATCAAGTGCATAGTTTCCTGTGGTAGGAAGGAAGGCCTTCTGCTGAAGGCCAAAAATACTTAAAGGTATTCAGAATTTTTCAGGGTTTATTAAGAGGTTTCAGTGTACATACTTTATAGAAGCTGTGTAGGATATGCCCATAGGAAGCCAGAATTACTGTGTTTTTACATGAAAAACTAAGGCTGCTTCAATAATCTTAAATGTTCTGCAGCATATAATTGTGCATGTGTTTATTTGTACTGAAGCAACTGCATGTGTGTAAGGTATTTTTGTAGCTGATGTAATAAGAATGCTGTCGAATGAACTCACAAATGAGGATGCCTGGGGAATAACTGGTTAAGCAGCATTTAAAAAGGCAGAATTCACATTCAAATATCTTTCTAAAATTATCTTTTCTGTCTTGAAGGCAGAGTTTTTTTCATTAACAATGGGAATACCGTACGTGAAGAAGTTGTTGCCAAATGATCTGGTCTCTCTGCTGTCAGGCAGCTGCTCTCATACATGAGTATGGGAAAACAGCTATGGTTTTGTTGGCTTCCAGTATTATCAAAATAATATCAAAATAGGACTCATCAGCTGATTCATTGTAAATGAAACAAGAAAAATAACTTCTAGGTGATCTACCCAATAGAATATCAGAATGAGGGACTCAAAGTGGGTGGAGGATTAGAAGCAGGGTTTTTATTTCAGCCTGAATCTTGGCAGCAGAGCAGTGTTTGCTGTGTTGCTTGGTCTAGTGTGAAAGGTCACTTCTGTTTTCATACCGAGTATAACTTGAAGCTGTTTCTTTACTACTACAAAGAAAGACTTTAGTGCTAATGGCTAGTTTTGCTCCTGAACTTTCCAGTTGCAGTTGTCAATACTTAGTGTTGAATTCTGGCTGATGCCTTTAGTGAAACGATGAATGGGATATGTAAGGACAAGAAGAGAGTGTGAAAAATTAAAATTCTTTTAAGAACTGTTCTTGGTTTCTAAGTTGTGTAGCTAACCTAATTTCAATGTTGTGAGTTATCCTAGCCTGATACATATTTCCACATGCTATCAGTTAAATGTAGAAAGTATTTTACATCAAAAGAATCTACTACAGAAAGAAAAACAGTTCAGGTTCTTCATGTGTGGGTTAGTAGATAAGAATCACTGAAACTCGCTGATGTGGTACTGAGGAGAACAACAACTGCAGAAGAGTAGCTCGCGGTGGAGTAAGCGTTGGTTGCAAAATAAAACCAAATCCTCTGCATAGAGTTATTCACTTTCACGGAACTGATAACCTCTGTATGTCTAAAGGCGTCAAAACGTGGTACACTTCATTCTATAATGCAAATCTTAGTCAACATTTAATGTAAGGTTTTATAGCGCAAGACTCAGGCTGCCTCTTAATCAACTAGTTTTAGAACTAATCTACACATTTCTAGCTGAATTATTCCTCATTGTATTTATCCATATAAAGGATATGGTGAAGGAATGTATGTGCTGCCTGGAGAGAAAAATTCCATGTTAAAATTATTAGTTAAATTATTAGTTGCATGTGCATTTCTTTTAGACTTCGTTCTACTAACATTCTGAGTAACTACTACAGAAATCCAGCATTACTGTCGCTGCTGTGTAATACTGTCTCTTCTCTGAAACATTAGTGCTACATGGCTTGTGAATTGGTTAATTTGTTTCTTTCGTTTTTGTCTTTCAGCTTCATTTAGCAGCCCTGACTTCATTAAAGGGAGACATCGTGGAGCTTAATAAGCGTCTACAACAAACAGAAAAGGAGCGTGACCTGTTGGAAAAGAAATTGGCAAAAGCACAGGTGAGCAATAGTAGTTCAAGATTCTGAAGATGGTCCTTGGTTTTGTGTAGTCCGTGTTCCTCAAAGAGAGGATAAAATACTCAACAATGTCACAAGTCAAAAGAATTTTAAGACTGCAAGACACATAGTTGCTATAGGTTATACCTTTTATGTGTTGAAGACATTCTTCTAAAAAAAACCAACCTGACAATTAAGTAGATTAATTTTGTTTTGAAGTCAATATATGCAGCAAGTGCTTTGAAATACTGTAGAATATAAGAATTACAGCATGGTCTCAGTGGATTGGGCAACTGGTTGCAGAGCCTTGCACTCTTGGGTCATATTTAAACACAGCACAAATTAACACTGATCAAAAGTTATTGCCAATTTTCAGTGCTTTGATGTTATGTAAGAAATTACTTGTGATCTCAGTGTAGTTTCCAGTAAGCCAGTTGGAATTGTGGAATTGTGGAAAACACGGCCAGTGGAAAGCCAGGGGGTTAAACAAGAATAAGGTCAGAACTCTGATGCTTTCACAGCTCTTACAGAGAGGCAAATGCAAACATGGAAAATTGAGCTATTGTTCTTAATATTTCTCTCTTCTATAAAAAGAAGAGATAGATACTGTTGTTGTATCAAATACCTTTTGTAAGTAGTTAACATTTCAAAACTAATTCAAAATACTTGGCTAGAGATAATCAAAGTATTTTGTCCTGTAAAGTATGGCACCTTATTTGTTGCTCAGAGAAGTTGTAGCATCTCCAACCTTGGAAGTACTCAAGACACCTGGACCTGATCTGGGGTTGGATAAGGGACTGGGTGAGTAACTTCCGGTGGTCCCTGTCAGCCTTAGCCGTTCTGTGATTTTGCAGATTTAAAGTTTTCAATATTTAGTGCATTTTGATGAGACCTTTTATCTGTGTTACTTAAGCTAAATGTAGAAGTATTTAATCAGTCTCGATTTTCAGGTTCTTACTTCAGTTCTCTCTTATTTTGGCCTTTGCCTGCATTCCCTAATGTTTTTTTCAGCTGCCTTTAAGATATATGGGCTTGTAAGTGATACTGTTACTGCAGACCATCAATGTAGAATCCAGAAAGAAAAATCACTTTTGTGTTTTTATTCCTTTCGATATGTGAGCCAGAGCTACACTGGGAGTTAACATGGTTTATCAACTGTAATCCTGAGAGCCTTTTCTAATTTCTGTGGCATTCTTGGGATAGAGTCCTCTTTCTGGCTTACAGTTTGATTTGAGGCTGCATTTGACAATCATTTAACTCTCAGATGGATTCACTGTATCCAAATATCCACATCATTCTGCATGACTGCTCTGACTTTGTTATTATTTTTAACTCTGGAGGGTCTAGTGCTAACCACAGGTTTTTGTTACTGTGGGTTTTTTTTCAGGGTCTGTATTTAAAAACACATATATTAGCTCTCAGCCAGTGAAGAGTGCCTTGTAGGTGCTCACATACAGTAGGGAATCCACATTGATGGCGACTGGGATTAAGGGTCAGTCCTTAATCCCAGTTAATGTGTGCTCAGTTAGCAAAAGATTGTTTGATGTTTCCTTTGATGGGTTACCAATTATGCATGCATATATAGTGCTCAGTTTGTAATGTTGGGGGTTTTTACTTGATACTGAGCCGTGTGAGCACAAACATAGTGATTACTGCCATCTGACCTGTGAATAGCACAAAACTGGAATATGTGAAAGGCAGGATGACAGCTAGATTTCAGATTTTAAAAAAGTATTTTTTAATGAACAATTTCTATAAAGGTTTAATGATTTGTCTCTTTTCAGCTAATTTTTTTCTAAAGCCCTCAAGAGGACAGAATTTAGTGTGTATTAAATAAAATACAGATCTTTTTTAAGGAATTCAAACCATTAAACAAACGCAACTCATGTATTCAGTGTGTTTCTTCCCACTCCACAGAGATTCATTCATTATTTTTTCCTCTACAGCCTCTGTCTAATGTGAATCAGAGGTTCAGAAGGCATAAATTAAACAGATGTTTGAGGTTCTGCATAACCATACTCAGATGCTAGTGGGTCAGTATTAAATCTCTGTTCTGCATCTGAACTGTACTTACAAAGGCAGCACATGTTTCATTTTAGCTGGTGTAGTAAATGCTCTCTGGAACAAATAACTCTTAAAATGCATTTTTGGTAGTACCTTTCTCATTGTTTCATGAGGCATGTGAGGCATTTGGAAGAAAGGATTAGTGATTTGCAGAGTGGAGGTGATTTGGGGAACCGCAACCCAAGTAATAGATGACAAATGGTGAAGAAAGCTAGTTGGACAGCCTGGCCTTAAGATTTTGTGAAGTGATGTAATTGATTAGTAGTTGTTGTAGCATACTCACTTCCAAATCTGCAGCCTGTGGAGACCAGCTATAGCATTTCTCTACATGCTTCTATTATTTCAGTAACACAGCAGATCTCCTTGTCTCTGTGTTTTTATTAGCATACAATTTGGCAGTAAAGTGATCTCCTGAAGGAAATTTGCTGTAAAACACTGGTCAACCACAACTAATGTCTTCTTCCAAAAATCTTCCTGTGATTATGAGAATTGTAGTGCTTTCTACTGGCTCTGTGTGGCACGGTATCCTGACTTTGATACAAACAGTGGGAGCCTGAAGAGAGAGCATAAGAAATGCTCATAGAGAATTGCCCTCCTTCATACTCCCTCACCTTTCTGCCAACATCGCATTTTATAGTCCTCTGTGGTCCTATCCTCCATGGATTTATATAATCTTCTTTCTAATCCATCAACATTCTTGGCATTTCCAACATCCTGTGACATTGAGTTCTGCAGTTCTGTGATTGAGCATGGGATTTAATAGCATGCTGAATGTTTCAGCAAATACAGCAAGAAGAGATAATTCACTTACTATATTTTTCTTATAATTTTATCTCCTTTCACAAGGTTGTCCTGCTTTTCCATTCTTTGTGCTTAGTCATTGTTATTTTGGATTTTTATAATAGCTCTAGACAAAGAATATGCTGTATTGTTCTGGATCCTGTGTCACAGCAGTAAGTCTCATTACTGCAGTAATAGTTCTTTGCCATCCTCTTGATTATTCAGAATATAGGGAGGGACAGCAGAATTTCAGTATAATAATAAAACCAACACTCTGTAGACATACAACAACAGAAGCAACACTCTCTGTAGACATGTAAAAACAAGTGAACTTCACAGGAAGGCTTCAGTTTCTCATTTAACAGAGAAACTTGAAGTAGACATACATGGTTTTCAGATGAACTTTGAAATTACTTGTTCTGCTGTGTGATGTCCTTATCTGACATGGATTAATTCTCTATGCTTGTATTCATCTTTCACATTAAATATACACAGAAAATACCACAGAACACTGAATTCTGACCATGCATGCTTTTGTGATTGAGGATTTAGCACCATAGACTTGTTTTTATACTTAAATTTAGATTAATGGATTGCCACTTTTAAATCTGCCACTCCTCTCAAATTAAAACACTGTATTAGTTGAGCAAAGATTTTTAGCTTCTGTAATCCTGTTAGACAGGTTTATCACTGTGGCTTGTTCAGGTGATGACTTGTATTCTTGGTGTTTGTCTCTGCAGGACCTGAAGCACTGGGGCATCTCTTAATGAGCACTGTTGCCAGTAGTTCTTTTTTTTTTTTTGTCCTTTGATTGAACACTGCAAATTTAATATAAAGATTGACATCATTTAACACATTGTTAGTATTTCTTTCACTAGGAGTTTGTGTGCCTTGATAGGCAATAGAATCATTTGTTCAGACAATAAGCTTGAATTAAAATGTTTTCTCTTATCCTTCTTCTCCCTCATATACTTACTGCTCTAATTGTTGTTTCCCAGCATCAAGAGATCAGACAATGGTGTTTCTAACCATTGTTAATTTATGTTGTAAATGAAGTAACCTTTTTAATCTGTACCAAAAAACAACGAAGAGTTCTCAACTTAGATTGAGAACTGTGCTGGAGACTTCTCTTGACCCCAGCAATTAATTGCTCATCTTTTGCAGCCTCTCAGTAAGTTATCCCTGTGTTTGCTTTCTCATAGAATTAGACCTCTTAAGGGTTTTGAGGCTGAAGCTCTTAAGTATGAGGCTGGAAGAGAGGTGAGGAAAAGGGTATAAGGTATTTATTGTGTGACTGACATGCAAATAAATGTTAAGAGCTGAATGTGTACACCTTGGAAAGAAGTAGGGACTGGTGGCAGATTGCTGTTCTGAGACTCAAAGCATAAAGAAACTAAGGAGGATAGTGAATAGTCAAAGAACCCCAGAGAAAAACTTCAGCAGTGGGTAGGAAAACATGCATTTGTTTCTTTTCCTTTTTAAGTTTTCAGATAAATGTTCTGTAATAAAGAGCAATCCTGAATAACCAGAAGAATTTTCCATTGCTGCATTTTAGGATTCGTATTGAACCATGTTTCCATTGCTTGGATGCTTTTGCCATTTTCACTTGAGGCTTGTCATGGATGACCAGAATTTAGGAGATGTAATTCCCTTCGCCTCCTCCAAGACAGAGCAGTCCTTAGCATCATGGCCTGTCTTTTACAGGTTTCCTTTCGGCCTTTTCCAGTTGCTTTTACCTCAGATAATTCAAGAGCTCTTTTAAAAAATCAAATGTGAAGCTATTGTCTTATATTGCCAGACTGCTGGTTGTTCAGGAAGTACATCTGTCACTGAATGATGTTATCCTGAAAAATGGTGACTGAGAAATAGCTGGAGAAAACAGAAATCAAGTCGTAATGTGGCTGAGATCCATTAGCAAAAGTCCATATATCTTCAGTCAAGATAAACAAATTCTGCTTTTCAGTGCATAGCTTAGAAAGACAAAAATTGTTGTGATAGGAGTTTTATTTATTGTGTGGAAACAATTATTATACACTATATCTGAAACATCCCTTTGGTTTAAAAGCTAAAAAAACCACCAGTGCACATAACAGATTGATCTGGATAATGCTGAAGTAGCATTTGTGGGCATATATCTGTGTCAGAGGAAATTTAGGTTTAGAAAGGCTGAAGAAGCAACTCTTTATTGCCCCTAAATCTGCTCTAAACCTTTTGTGAAGCATTTTCTCTGTGTTATTTCTGCACTTTGAAAGCTATGATAGTTCTTCAGAAAGATACAATGTTAAGATGTGGAAATATGAGAAGTAAGTTGTGGAGTGATCCTACAATAAAGAGTCATTATAATATGCATGTACTGTCATATCAGTTGCCAACATGAAGTCTTATAAGCCGGGTGAACATTATCAGTCTTCTGAAATGTGTCCGTTTGCTCTCCTTTGCACTGTGATGATATGATCTGTTTCTCTTAGTGTAGGTGAAAGTGATTTTTACTACAGCTAAAGGTAGAAACCATTTTGTTGTAGTCTGTGGAAGGGTACTCTGATGTCTGGGCTACTTCTCAGTGTGCATATTCATGGAAGTTAAAAATTGTGGAATGAATTGTATTTAAAGTTGAAAATAAAAATGTTACTGAAGCTCAATGTAAATTTTAATTTTCAAGCAGTCTTTTATGTGGATTATGTTCTCAAGCTGTGAATGTAAGTGGCCAAAAAATACGGGAGCAAATTATGAAAATTCTGGCACATCTACTACTCTGGGTATATTATTATTATTTGTGGTACAAAGGGTTTAGGGAGTTAGCTTGTATAGAGTGTTTACTTGATTTGAAAAAAAAAAAGGGGGTTGATTCAGCAATTTTGGAGGACCTCCAATATTACTATCAATTTTGGCCCTTAGAAATGCTAGGATTTTACATTGCAGGTCGTCAGTTAAGGAGTGTGGGTTTTGTACTGTTAAATGGCTTGTGAATTTTCTTTTTTTGACAGCATAGTACTCAGCATTGTGTGATTGCAAGGAGGCTTGACTGAAGGGGGTCAGAAGCAAAATGTTAGAAGTCTTACTCTTGCCAGCCACTGCCAAGCATAACTTCAATGAGCATGCATTGCTGGTTTGTAATTGCAGTGGTTTGTAATGGTTTGCTGTAATTGAAATAGAGTGTTTGCTGGCCTGAAGAGTAAGCCAGAGGGGCTACATTTAAAAATCTGTTGAGAGGAAAAAGGAGGATTTTGAGATATGTGTAAAAAACAAGCAGTCATGTCGCTCTTTAATTGTTCAAGTCATAAGCGTTTTATTGGAGAGTATGAACATAATAAAAATATGCTGTTATCTTTAAAGGTTAGTAAAAACAATTACACTAGAGAAGAAGTTACAACCTCAAAGTGTGATTACTTTATAATAATGTGGTTTCTGCCGTACGATTTGTTCTAATGCAGACCACATTGGGAAGATCCTAGGATTCAAAGATTATAAATTTACAGCTATTTTGAGTTGCAAATGGTGGGTTTTTTTCAAGCAGCAACAGCAACTTCTGCTCCTTAGGAAGACAAAAAAAAATAATAAAAGTACACTGCATAGTCTATCGTTCCTCAAATATTGTAACTATCTACCTTTGTGTACCTGTCGGTGTTCTGCGTCTGTCCTTTCTCTTGCTAAGGCATTGTTGGTTTGGTGAGTAAGAAAATGATAGCGCTGTGCACTTGTGCCTTGTGCCTGGTCTCCCTGCAGCTGTCCATAACACCTTTTCTGTTTCCTTGCTTCTCTGCTTCAGTGTGAGCAATCCCACCTGATGAGAGAGCACGAAGATGTGCAGGAGCGAACGACGCTGCGCTACGAGGAGCGGATCACAGAGCTGCACAGCATCATTGCGGAGCTCAACAAGAAAATCGATCGACTGCAGGGAGCAACAATAAGGTACAGCAGCTTCCTGGAAATTCTGGGTCAGGGCAAGACTGGTGCAAGACATGGTGTGAATTATACTCTAAATGTAATACAATGACAGCTTTAAGGCTTGTCATGACGTGTACTGAATAGCTGCCCGTAATTAAGGTGTGTGTTCTGCAGGGTATCATCCCAAGCACTCAAGAAGTGCTACCTTCTCTCTGGCAAAGCCACTCTTTGCAAAACCTGACAAGCACTGCAAAACATGCACTGTGATATCTAAATACTCCCTTTTGTAATGTGCCAGGGTGCCACTTAAGTGATAGCAACGATTTGTAAAGGAAGGTGAAGACACCCGACCTGAACCTCTGCTTTTAACTTTATTTTGTGGCCTCCTGTAGATCACCTAAGTGAAATCATTTGTGGGAGAGATATGGTTCAAATAGATTTTAGTAGGTTTTGCCTCTTCTTGTGCTGACCTTTTTGACAAAAGACAATGGTACAAATCATGTTGCCTGTTTTTGGAGCAGTGAAGCTTGGGTATTACACCATGTTGTTACTGTGTTAAAATAAAACTTTACATTTACATGGAAACATGTTTCCTCACTTGTCTTTACATGTTATTTTCAATGTAGAAAAATTGGACTATAATGCAGAAGGAGCTTCTTAAAGTTTATCTAATGAGGATGCAAATATATGCCAGAATGTGTGGATTTTCTAGAGAACATCAAGATAGATGTGCTGCATTTCTGGGTAATATTGACATGGTGCTCTAGCCATGTAGCCAATTTTCAGTTTTCATTTACCTATTGGCTGCACTTTTTTTGGTAATTTTTATTTCTTCTTCCTTGTAAATATTTCTACTAGCACAAGGTAATGTTGTTACAACTACTCACTTAATCTTTCATGAAAATATTAGTATGCAAAAAGAATGTTTGGTGTACCATAAATGAGAGGGAGTATCATCACATATATATTTACCACTATTAAAGCAGTGTTAGAATCACATGTTCATGTTATCTAAGACCATAAATACTGTTGCCAATGAGATGATCATAATTAGCAATGATCATGGTGAGATTTTTCAGGTATTTTCTCTGCTGGTAGTACTTCTCTAAAAAAAAATCCCCATGACTCCCTTGTTCATTGATGCTTTTGTCTTTTGAAAAGACCAGTTGAAAAGCAAAATCTGAGAAAGCATGAGAGCTGCACTGATTTTATTTTTTTTTCCTTGAGTGACAGAAAAACTCTATGACATTTAAGAAAAATATTACATAGAGTTCATAAAAACGGTGTATTTGGAATCCTTGTGGCAAAGTAAATGCCAAGTGGTGTTCAATTACAAAATATTGGAATCAAGTGGATATTCTGAATGTTTAACCATGTCCATAAATGAGTCAGCTGCAACATGCACAGGAACGTGAGGTGTAAGAACCAAGCCTGATGGGATGTGCATGTTGCTTCTCATGAAAAATGCAGTTTTTCTGTCCTTTTGAGAGGGTTCTGGCCTTTAAAGGCATCAGAAAAATACTTCTGCAACAGGTGCCACACTACTGTCGTGCCCCTCCAGTTTAAATCAATCATATGAGAGCTTGTTTTGCTCAGACATCTGGAATGCCTCATCTAATTTTATTTGTTTTGGTTTTATTAGTAAAACCAAAAACTGTTAAGTTAGTGGCTCTTTTTATTTCTTTTAATGATGGAAATAGCTTGCTTTCTTTGACAGGCCAATAATTTGCTGTCTGGGGAACAGAGGAGTAGTATTCCTCCTAAAAATGGCAACTGAAGGGATTCCACGGGGTTTGTAAAGCCAACTGAAAGAAGGAAAACTGATACCTCCTGCTGTGGCTTTCTGTGAATCCACTCTGGGATTCACATGTGTCATTCTTGAGAAGCTGTCCGTGCATCCCACAGAGCAAGGGTGGTGCAGTTGCTGTCCTTGCTGGAACAGGTGTGACTCACAGCACTCCACCCTTGGCTCTGGGGACTGTTGAGGCCAGGAGCTGGAACAAAGCAGTCCTGAGAGAAAGTATTCTGGGACCACAGCCCTGCTGGGGCCTCAGCAGTTACACTTTCCTCTAAAACAGAAGGATTTTAGTTTTGATTTGTCTCTTTGAAACCTACAGGGTGTACTGAGCAGAGGCTTTACTTGTGCTGTCACAAAATTTGGGCTTTCTGGAAGCAGAATTTACATTAATTGCGTAACAGATGAATGTTTCCCCAGTGCTGATACAGCAACTCTTGAGTTTTTTCACGTATCGATTTTAGATTGTAAAAATAAACTAACATGTAGCTTCATGTACCCCTGTTCTATGACATCCTTTATAGTTCTTAAACCTCAAAATATTTTGGAAACAGAAGAAACCAGTGTTTCATGGAAGATATTTGACTATCCTCTTTAAATTGTATTATCTTTGAATGTGACCAGTACCCTCAGAAAGTAGGACAGAAAGTAAGCAGACACCATGTTTAAATCTGAATAAGGTATTGCAACAGTTTGAGGAGGAGTGTTGGCAGGCTGTGTAAGCTGGTTAATATTCTCCATTCTGAGAATTTTTGTATCTGTTTTTTGGTGTGTATGTTGGGGTTTTTTTGCCTTTGCAGTGTCAGGGTTTAGAAGCGTAATGGCTCTTGCTCATGTGGTTTAGTAATGCCAGCTCTAGGACCATGGCGTGGTTTGGGTTGGAAGGGACTTTAAAGACCATCTAGTTCCAACCCCCTGCCATGGGCAGGGACACCTTCTGCAAGACTAGGTGGCTCAGGGCCCCATCCAGCTTGGCCTTGGATGCTTCCAAGAATGGGGCAGACACAGCTTTTCCAGGAAGGGAGAGAGCTTAAGTCACTGTCAATGCATGTGTCTCTTCCCAGGTGTGTCTGATACGCTGATCCCAGTAACAGTAATCTTACAGGAATATTTTTAGAAGTTTACAGGATTTTTCTAGGTTTTCTAGCCATTTCTTGGGTACAACGAGTTTTCTATGTGTGTGGCCCCATGAATTTAGCTGCAGCTCTTGCATTGCATTCTTCCAGCATTCCCAGAGGAAAATGAGTTCACCATGCTTGGGGGAGCAAGCCAGCATTCATCTGAAATTGTCTCATCTCCCTGTTGCTGGTGCTCAGGACAGCCCAGCTGGTTTGGAAGCCCCTCAAAAAAAAAAAGATATTAAAGTGAAAAAAGTGAGTTCCAATACTCAAATACTCACGTGCAAGTAGATGAGTCTTTGTATTGCCAAGGTTCTCTGTCCTTTACCAAAGTGTATGCCTACTGCAATTTTCTCTCAAAGTATGTACAACTTAGAAGATAGGAAAACCAACCAAATGGATCTTCCCAGTCAGAGTCATATTGTAAATACTTGGACATAAAGGGTACGCCCAGTAACTCTGAAGCACGAAAAGCATTTAGAAATTACGCAGTAGAGTACTAAAATGTAATTATGTCTACATTTAAGGTGATTATTTCTGGCTTCAGAAGTTTTTAGTATTGCCTTAGATTCATTCAAACTTGACTTTTTTTTCTTAATCATTTCTTTAGCTGTCAAAATCAACTGTAACTTCAGCATGTGACTGACAGTTTTTCTTAGATGTCAGATTGAGGTTCAAGAAAAGGGAAACAGAGATGTCTAATTGCTTTTAGTTCTAAACCAGTGGCTGTTTGGGTACATCTCTGCAACTCTAAAAATAGCAAGCAACTATAACAATACCAGACAGAAATGTGCTCTGTTCAATGTTGGTGCCTGCTAAGGATTACTTGAAACAGTTGTCAAGAAGCTTATAACCCATTATGTAAAATCATTTGTTCAGACTTATAACTTTTAATCTGAGATACATTTAGATAGTGTTGGAAGTTAATGGAGAAGAGGGGTAGTGAAGAGACTACAACATCACAAGAAATAACACATGGCATTTATAGTCACATTTCAACAGTGACCTGGACGTCTAATTCTGGCTTCTAAATATGGGCTAGGTGGAAGCTAGCACACACTGGATTCAATTCAAGTGGCAGTGTGGTGTGATAATGTTGGCTTCAGCACATAGTGCCCAGCTCCACCTGCCCTCAGTGATTAATTTCCATGCTGTCTTGAGCATGTCACTATTTGTTCATAATGAACTAGTTCAGAGGGACCTCAAGTGTTTGTACCTAGAGTCAATCTTTGTGCACATATACTTGTAGTATTTTCTATCTGAAGGTCTCAGAGGGTTTATAGTTATTTAACTGAAATGATTGTTGAAAAACTGCTGGCACCTGAAGTACAAAGCTGCGGACTGTTTGCAGCCATGAACAGAACATGCACCTTGCCGGTGTTCTGTGGTGTGAAAGGAAGCTGAAAAATGTGCCATTTTGCTCACTGTTTTAATAAGTTTTTCTCAGTGTCTGTGCAGCACTCTGATCCTTGGTTGCACCTGCTCATGAAGAAAGCAATTAGTGCAGAAGTAACTGAAAACCACGTTTTTTCCAATGTTTATCCCATGCCCTCTGTGTCTAGAATGGCTTGATCTGGTTTTAATTGCCCCCAACTCACCATGACATTCCAGCAAGTGGGACCATCAGGGCCCATAACAAAACAAATGCCTACTTTCTACAACCAGGCTATCGCTGATGGCAGCAATAAGGAAGTTGTAGTGCCTCCACCTTCTGAGTGGTGTGGTAAGAGTCCAGTGGCTGGTCATTGTCAGCTGTCTAGCGGCTTGCATTTCCAGTACCACTGGAGGACTCTTTTCTGTTTTGGGGAAAGGAAAATCTCAAACAGTATCTTTTGGTACTGCCAGCATCAGTTTTAAAGGCAGAATTTATATTTGTGATGTATCACTGCCCTCAAATTCCCCCTTATTCTTGCCCTCAGTCTTTGCCCAGTTGGGCTGGTGGTGAAGGGACTGATTGACCTGGTTGCCACTTTGTCAGAAATGGGTTTCTGATCTTTCTGGACAGATTTTAAAAGCATTAGTTCATTTAGAAATTGACTTCTGGCTTGTGTCATCAGAAGGGTGTCTTGCTGCGTGATACACTTTTCAACTGCCCCAAGATACTGAGGGGCACTTAAACTGAAAAACCCAGAACTAGTGCTAGCTAGATGAGGCTGTGTTGTATTTTAAACAGAAAAATCTGTGCAAGAAGAGCCCAAAGAAGAGTGGTGAGAAATCATTATTGTGTGGGCTGTTGCCTTAGGGCCAGTAGAGCTTCTTGTCAATTTGTAGAGGTAATTCAGGTTTTAAAAATGTAGGACTAATTGTTTAATAAATGAAAAAAATCAGTTACCTTCAGATTAAAAATTACAGCTGTTTGAGTGCTTGGTAATTGTTTTTGTCTAAAGCTAATTACTAGTGGCTTTTTTTGTGGCTAATAACAAACTGGTTCGTGGAACATTAACTGATGCTTATGTGTCTTCATTACACTGTTTTAACTCCTGCTATTCATTATTAGCTTCTAACACTATCTTAAACAGGTATTGCATGGTACCTCAAAGCCCTTTCTTTGATGTAAATCTCAGTGTTAAGCAGCTGGCCTGCATTTTGTGTAGTAATAGTAGTCACTAAGTGCTTCTGCTAAAGTCACTTTCTTTGCGCTGAAGCAAATGTGAGGGCTGGAAGAGCATGGGAGAAATTATGTCTCGGTGCTTTGGGAAAACCTGCTTGGCAAGCAAGCTGGAAGTCCTTTTTTGAGTTTTATTGAGAGGTTCCTAAGTTGTCACTTCTGCAGCTCTGAGAGCAGACTTTACTTCTGTCATTGATGCCTTATGTATGGGCCATTTTGTCTACTATTTTCCCTGACAAATCAAGACACACCTCCAGGCTGAATCCTGCAAGAAGCAGTCATCACCATGTAGTGCACACACAACAGACCTAACTTTCCAGATGCCTCTCCCAGATGCAGATCCCCACATAGGTCTTTGCTCTTTCTCGTTGTTTCCAAAGCCAGATGGTTCCATTCTCACACTTTTCTGCTGAATCTGCAGCAAAATTAATCTCTGCATGTGATTTAGTGAGCAACAAAATGATGGCTGTTTGTCTTCTATCAGAGGGGCCCCGCACCTGGATAAACTGGTGTTTTTCCAATGTTTAAAATAGATACTTTTATGTAAAAACAGTCACTACAAAAGTTAAAAAAAAAAAAAAAAACAAAAAAAAACCTGAGTCAAATCAGCAAGTAGATCAAAAGAAAAAATGTTTACAAATGTTCTCAAGCAAAGCTATTATTCATTTACTTATCTTCTTTCCCAGTGCTTTGAACTCTTTGTGTGGAGACAGGAGGGAAAAGCCCTAATTTTTTAAGCTCATTAGCTTTAGCTAAAGTATTTTGTGTCCTCAATTGTTTTAGTTGAACCAGCTTGACAAATGAATTAAAACCTAGGTAATTGAGGCTTTTTCTTTTCCACTAACTCCAGCAGTTCAGTGCAATACTCACTTATCTGTTCCTCTCTCTTTTGGAAAGGGAAATTGAAAAACCTACCTGTCTCCAAGAGCATTTTGATTCACATGTGCAGGTACAAGTATGTGCATGCTTGCTTTACACACAAGATAGTGACATCCTTGAACTGAGAAACAGACCAAAACCAGTTACTTCTAATCCACTTTGGGATCAAAGCCACTTGTGCTGATTTGTGTGAATTACCAGCTGGGGAGTCACTGCAGAGCAGTGTATGTCCTTGCACACATCCTTGCTAGCAGTCGGTTCCACTCATTGCCTCCTTCTCCATGGGCCAGGAGAAATAATGAAGTTGGGAATAAAGAAGTGGAAACCAGGCCCTGGCAGCTGTAAGTGGGTGTTACGGACATGGCACAGTTGCTTTGCAGTGAAGGATATAAAGTCATCTCTACTGACTGGACAAAACACTTGCGTGAATTGGATCCTGTGGCTCAGCTTAAGGGTCTGAAATGAGTGTCCCGAAGATGCACATTTCCTCAGAGGATTTCATTTCTGCCTTTTCTCTCTCTGCCAGGGAGGAGGATGAGTACTCGGAGCTGCGGTCAGAGCTGAGCCAAAGCCAGCAGGAGGTGAATGAAGACTCACGCAGCATGGACCAAAACTCTGTCTCAGTGCCAGAGAACCAGTCCACCATGGTCACTGCAGATGTGGGTGAGTTGTATTCTTAGCAGAAGTGATGCCTACCCACAGCAGAAAGGTATCATAGCTTTTGAAATGAAAATCCAAGCATTTGGTGAGGAAATGAATTAATGTAGGCTGTATTAATCACAATTGATGCTGAGCTTCTACACGACTGTGAACTTACATGTGAAGTAACCTCTGTGCCTTGATAGTAGAATCATAGAATCATTAAGTTTGGGAAATTATCTCTGAGGTCATTGAGTCCAACCATCAACCCAGCACCACCACCATGTTCACCATAAAACCATGTCCTCAAGTGCTGTATCCACATGGTTGGTTGAACACTTTCAGGGATAGTGATTCCAGAGTTCGCCTAGGCAGTCTATTCCAATGCTTTACAACCCTGTCCATGAACATGTTTTTTCTGATATACAATCTAAACCTCCCCTGGTGCAGCTTGAGGCTGTTTGCACTTGTCTGGTCACTTTTTAGCTGGGAAAAGAGTCCGATCCTCACCTGACTGCAGCCTCTCGGGTAGTTGTAGAGAGCGGTAAGGCCTCCCCTGAGCCTCCATTTCTCCAGAAGCAGACCTTCTAGCAGAATTCTGGTATAATCCTCACTATGACAGATTTCCAGAATTCTCTTCAGAACACTATTCCTATTTTCTATACTATATTGTTCATAAATGCAAGACCTGCAAGAACACATTTGTATTTACATGTCTGTGATTTCTAGAAACATCAGTACAACAGTATTAATAATAATGTGACAGCAAAGTGTCTAAGCTAGGTAATTCAAAATATGTAACAGTGTTTTTTATAGTTATAAAAAATTAATGTTTTACTTTCAAAAGTTAATGTTTACTGTTAAGTTCCTACTTGAACAGATACTAATACGAGGATTTTTTTTTTTCCTTAATCATCTTCTTACCAAGAAGGAAAAAAAAAAAGAAACTAATTCGCTTTTCAGTATTTATTTTGTCTTCATGAAGTGGAGCTGAACCAGGGCTTGCAGACATAAACAGCAAGTTGTCTGTTTAAGTTTGTTCTAACAATGAAAAACACAGTAATAGAATGACATACAATGTAGAGGCCTGGAAGATAAGGGGGCTGATGTGTCTACCTCAAAAGCCAAGAGACAGATAGCTCTGGAGCCAGCCAAGGATTGTTGGTACTAACAGCAAAGGATTGTTGGTGGTAACACACTGTGAGGAGGAACAGGATGTGGCTGGAGAAGGGAGCCATGCGGAGGTACAGGCAGCACTTTTCAGGGACGAATGTCCTTGTTTAGTTAAGCACAATACAGCAAGTGCAGGGATGAGGCTGAGAAGTGGGCATGGGCTGTAGAGGGGAATCCAGACCACCTAAGACCCCAGAAGCCTTCCCAACCATTTCTAGAAAGGTCTGAAAGAACTGATTGCCCACGATAGCTAATTTGCATAGAAAGCGAGAAACTTATCTCCGGGGCAGGGAAAACTTACCCATAAACAGATACTTCCATGAAGCCCAGTATGCTTGTTCTGCGTGTGCAACCGAGCACCCTGAACAGCTGGACCATGCCAGAGCCAGGACTGATGATCTTCTCTCTTCTCTCTTTCTCTCTCCCCCTTCTCCTTCTCACTCTTCCCTTTCCCACTTTATCCAAAAGCCTCTGCCATGTGCTTATATAGTAGGTCAGGGCCTAACCTGACCCAATTTCCATGCCAAGTGTGTATTTGTGAGCTTTTGTGGATCCTCTGACTTCTGTCATTCCTTTGACCACAAGCATCTGCAAATCTTGGGTGCTCCCTTTCCCTTAAGGGTAGGACTTACAGATAGCAATGGACAAAATAAGAAAGTTATATCTAGGGATTCCTGCATTTCTTCCATATTTTCGTTCTATCCATAGACTCTGTTAGTTTTGGGTGTTATTTCCATATTGCTGTGAAAATAAATTGCACATACACATATAGATACAGGAATATGTATAATTTTAAATCCTTCTAGATATAGGTATATAGAGATAAAAAAAATCATGCTCTGTAACCCATGTGCATGACTTGCTTACTGCCCTAATGGAGTGAGCATCAGTGACTTAGTAAAAGCAGTAATACTTCATGACACATTAATGTGTGTGGATCTGCTGCTCTGTTGCTACAGGCAATAAAACACCTAGAGTTAGAACTGCTCTCCAGTACGTCTTGCAGAGCTTGTGATGGGGCTGTGCTGGTTTTCTGTCAGAACTGGGGTTCTCGCATTGTAAGCCACTTAATTTATGAGGGAAATGTCACAGTTGGAACAAATCCCAACAGACAAGGTCTTGTGAAGGTTGTTTAAATGTACAAAATGTGTATTACAGAAGATGTTATGGAAAAAATCAAATTGAAGCAAACAAAACACAAGGTTTGTACAAGTAAGCATCCTGCTTGCTATATCCTGCTTGTAAGTGAGTGGTGGTATTATTATAAAGGGCTTTTTTTGGTATTTTTATAACACATGGGTGGCTGCTAATCAGGAAGTAGTGAAATGGCTTCCCAGAAAAAACTTTTATATGTTGTTCATTCACGTTTTTCATTCAATGCTCTAACATCATTCTAAACTCTTCTTTTTGGTCAGCAGTAGGTTTATGTTTATATGTATTAGGCTGTGCAGTTAGATTTATGATAATGAGTTTGCAGTTTCTTGCTTTTTCTCTCATTCCTTCATCCAGCAGCTCTCATTTTTCCCTTGCGCAGGGAGATTTCAAGGCAGTGTGCAAGAATCCGGTGACTCGTGTCTGCTAAAATTCAGACCCAGTTCAATGCCACACTGCTTTAGTGCCCTGCAAGAACCACAGCTACCACGAAATTCTGACCATGGTGAAGCACTTGCAGCAGCAGTACAGGAATCACACCCTCCACCAAGAATGCCTGCCACTGTTTTTAGTGGGATAGAGGAGCTGTGGGTGTGCTGCCGCCTCATAGTGCACCCCTTGTGTGCTCTGCTGTGGGTAGCTACTGCAAACTCTTACCTAGTGAGCCAGAAATACTGACTGGCACATCCAGGAGACAGCACAAGGGTGAATTCTGCCACAGGTCTGCCTTAGGAACTGCCACTGTCCGTCACCAGAGGTGAACCTAAGAAAAACAAAAATAATTTATGANAATACAGCAAGTGCAGGGATGAGGCTGAGAAGTGGGCATGGGCTGTAGAGGGGAATCCAGACCACCTAAGACCCCAGAAGCCTTCCCAACCATTTCTAGAAAGGTCTGAAAGAACTGATTGCCCACGATAGCTAATTTGCATAGAAAGCGAGAAACTTATCTCCGGGGCAGGGAAAACTTACCCATAAACAGATACTTCCATGAAGCCCAGTAGGCTTGTTCTGCGTGTGCAACNGGCCCTGGCAGCTGTAAGTGGGTGTTACGGACATGGCACAGTTGCTTTGCAGTGAAGGATATAAAGTCATCTCTACTGACTGGACGAAACACTTGCGTGAATTGGATCCTGTGGCTCAGCTTAAGGGTCTGAAATGAGTGTCCCGAAGATGCACATTTCCTCAGAGGATTTCATTTCTGCCTTTTCTCTCTCTGCCAGGGAGGAGGATGAGTACTCGGAGCTGCGGTCAGAGCTGAGCCAAAGCCAGCAGGAGGTGAATGAAGACTCACGCAGCATGGACCAAAACTCTGTCTCAGTGCCAGAGAACCAGTCCACCATGGTCACTGCAGATGTGGGTGAGTTGTATTCTTAGCAGAAGTGATGCCTACCCACAGCAGAAAGGTATCATAGCTTTTGAAATGAAAATCCAAGCATTTGGTGAGGAAATGAATTAATGTAGGCTGTATTAATCACAATTGATGCTGAGCTTCTACACGACTGTGAACTTACATGTGAAGTAACCTCTGTGCCTTGATAGTAGAATCATAGAATCATTAAGTTTGGGAAATTATCTCTGAGGTCATTGAGTCCAACCATCAACCCAGCACCACCACCATGTTCACCATAAAACCATGTCCTCAAGTGCTGTATCCACATGGTTGGTTGAACACTTTCAGGGATAGTGATTCCAGAGTTCGCCTAGGCAGTCTATTCCAATGCTTTACAACCCTGTCCATGAACATGTTTTTTCTGATATACAATCTAAACCTCCCCTGGTGCAGCTTGAGGCTGTTTGCACTTGTCTGGTCACTTTTTAGCTGGGAAAAGAGTCCGATCCTCACCTGACTGCAGCCTCTCGGGTAGTTGTAGAGAGCGGTAAGGCCTCCCCTGAGCCTCCATTTCTCCAGAAGCAGACCTTCTAGCAGAATTCTGGTATAATCCTCACTATGACAGATTTCCAGAATTCTCTTCAGAACACTATTCCTATTTTCTATACTATATTGTTCATAAATGCAAGACCTGCAAGAACACATTTGTATTTACATGTCTGTGATTTCTAGAAACATCAGTACAACAGTATTAATAATAATGTGACAGCAAAGTGTCTAAGCTAGGTAATTCAAAATATGTAACAGTGTTTTTTATAGTTATAAAAAATTAATGTTTTACTTTCAAAAGTTAATGTTTACTGTTAAGTTCCTACTTGAACAGATACTAATACGAGGATTTTTTTTTTTCCTTAATCATCTTCTTACCAAGAAGGAAAAAAAAAAAGAAACTAATTCGCTTTTCAGTATTTATTTTGTCTTCATGAAGTGGAGCTGAACCAGGGCTTGCAGACATAAACAGCAAGTTGTCTGTTTAAGTTTGTTCTAACAATGAAAAACACAGTAATAGAATGACATACAATGTAGAGGCCTGGAAGATAAGGGGGCTGATGTGTCTACCTCAAAAGCCAAGAGACAGATAGCTCTGGAGCCAGCCAAGGATTGTTGGTACTAACAGCAAAGGATTGTTGGTGGTAACACACTGTGAGGAGGAACAGGATGTGGCTGGAGAAGGGAGCCATGCGGAGGTACAGGCAGCACTTTTCAGGGACGAATGTCCTTGTTTAGTTAAGCACAATACAGCAAGTGCAGGGATGAGGCTGAGAAGTGGGCATGGGCTGTAGAGGGGAATCCAGACCACCTAAGACCCCAGAAGCCTTCCCAACCATTTCTAGAAAGGTCTGAAAGAACTGATTGCCCACGATAGCTAATTTGCATAGAAAGCGAGAAACTTATCTCCGGGGCAGGGAAAACTTACCCATAAACAGATACTTCCATGAAGCCCAGTATGCTTGTTCTGCGTGTGCAACCGAGCACCCTGAACAGCTGGACCATGCCAGAGCCAGGACTGATGATCTTCTCTCTTCTCTCTTTCTCTCTCCCCCTTCTCCTTCTCACTCTTCCCTTTCCCACTTTATCCAAAAGCCTCTGCCATGTGCTTATATAGTAGGTCAGGGCCTAACCTGACCCAATTTCCATGCCAAGTGTGTATTTGTGAGCTTTTGTGGATCCTCTGACTTCTGTCATTCCTTTGACCACAAGCATCTGCAAATCTTGGGTGCTCCCTTTCCCTTAAGGGTAGGACTTACAGATAGCAATGGACAAAATAAGAAAGTTATATCTAGGGATTCCTGCATTTCTTCCATATTTTCGTTCTATCCATAGACTCTGTTAGTTTTGGGTGTTATTTCCATATTGCTGTGAAAATAAATTGCACATACACATATAGATACAGGAATATGTATAATTTTAAATCCTTCTAGATATAGGTATATAGAGATAAAAAAAATCATGCTCTGTAACCCATGTGCATGACTTGCTTACTGCCCTAATGGAGTGAGCATCAGTGACTTAGTAAAAGCAGTAATACTTCATGACACATTAATGTGTGTGGATCTGCTGCTCTGTTGCTACAGGCAATAAAACACCTAGAGTTAGAACTGCTCTCCAGTACGTCTTGCAGAGCTTGTGATGGGGCTGTGCTGGTTTTCTGTCAGAACTGGGGTTCTCGCATTGTAAGCCACTTAATTTATGAGGGAAATGTCACAGTTGGAACAAATCCCAACAGACAAGGTCTTGTGAAGGTTGTTTAAATGTACAAAATGTGTATTACAGAAGATGTTATGGAAAAAATCAAATTGAAGCAAACAAAACACAAGGTTTGTACAAGTAAGCATCCTGCTTGCTATATCCTGCTTGTAAGTGAGTGGTGGTATTATTATAAAGGGCTTTTTTTGGTATTTTTATAACACATGGGTGGCTGCTAATCAGGAAGTAGTGAAATGGCTTCCCAGAAAAAACTTTTATATGTTGTTCATTCACGTTTTTCATTCAATGCTCTAACATCATTCTAAACTCTTCTTTTTGGTCAGCAGTAGGTTTATGTTTATATGTATTAGGCTGTGCAGTTAGATTTATGATAATGAGTTTGCAGTTTCTTGCTTTTTCTCTCATTCCTTCATCCAGCAGCTCTCATTTTTCCCTTGCGCAGGGAGATTTCAAGGCAGTGTGCAAGAATCCGGTGACTCGTGTCTGCTAAAATTCAGACCCAGTTCAATGCCACACTGCTTTAGTGCCCTGCAAGAACCACAGCTACCACGAAATTCTGACCATGGTGAAGCACTTGCAGCAGCAGTACAGGAATCACACCCTCCACCAAGAATGCCTGCCACTGTTTTTAGTGGGATAGAGGAGCTGTGGGTGTGCTGCCGCCTCATAGTGCACCCCTTGTGTGCTCTGCTGTGGGTAGCTACTGCAAACTCTTACCTAGTGAGCCAGAAATACTGACTGGCACATCCAGGAGACAGCACAAGGGTGAATTCTGCCACAGGTCTGCCTTAGGAACTGCCACTGTCCGTCACCAGAGGTGAACCTAAGAAAAACAAAAATAATTTATGAAGTGAGCTAGCAAGCTACAGACACCCACTTGTTTTCGCATAAGTGGAGGGTATTATGGCAGTGGGCACTAGAAGAGGTTTGCCTAAGGGCAGGAAAGGAAGTCATTCTCTGTGATATTTCATTATTAAAATAGCATTGTTGTATGAGCTGCTAATATAGTTGTAGTATGGGACATAACAAGCTGTGGTATTATGATACCTGAATATTCTGCAGTTGCATTTGAAGGACTACCTATTAAGATAAAACCCAAACTCTAAGATAGTTGGTAGGGATCATTTCTGTAAACACCATGGTTTTTTAAAATCAGGCAGTACCTAAGTACAAAATTCCTCCGAAAAACATCAAGTTATAACATCACTGAATGTACCAGACAGAAAAATGTTGTATTTACAGGGACGAACGTATGACATTAATAAAATCAGGATAACAGGCCTTGGATGGCCAAAAGAACAACGTAAAAAAAATGTCACAGAATGTAAGCATGTAATACCTTAAAATGTTCTTCAGAAAAGAGGGGGTTTTGAAGAAACAATGAACACTTCAGATAAGCTGTGAGGCTGTTATTTGTTAGATGAGAGGTAACTCATTATTTCATTTGTGATGTGATTATGGTATTTAAGCCTGTCAGTTGTCGAGGAAAAGGTGGCAGAGTGCAAGGACATTCTTTGAACAGTATCAGTCCTGGCTGTTCTGCAGCAGGCGCTTCCTGGTTAGGGTTTGTTTTTTCACTGAGTCACTAATTGTTACGATGTTTGTTTTATTTTGTCTTGCTTTCTTTTAGATAACTGTAGTGACTTGAATTCAGAGCTGCAGAGAGTGCTGACAGGTCTGGAAAATGTTGTCTGTGGGAGGAAGAAAAGCAGCTGCAGTTTATCAGTGGCAGAAGTGGACAGACACATTGAGCAACTCACTACTGCCAGC
This sequence comes from Aleadryas rufinucha, assembly GCA_013397815.1. Taxonomy (NCBI): domain Eukaryota; kingdom Metazoa; phylum Chordata; class Aves; order Passeriformes; genus Aleadryas; species Aleadryas rufinucha. Next base: position 118,939 of record VZTH01011546.1, read on the forward strand.
GAACACTGTGATTTAGCCATTAAGGTAATGGTAACATTAGGCTCTAAAATGCAGTGTGCTCATTGACTGATGTACCTGATCACTCTGCAGTAATCACACTTTGCTTCCAAAGGTGTTAAAAGTACTTCACAGGAGTCAACTCGAGTTCAGAGTGTGTTTGGTAAGTAGTAACACACCTGTTCTACACCTTCCAAGGTCCAGGAGGAGCTACTTTTGACCTCAAAACAGAAATATATTTGTCTTATGCTCGTTTCAAAGATAAGAGAAATGGGGATACTCAGCATTTAATTTACTTTCTTAAGCAAGTTTGTTTATCCAGTAAACAAGTTGTCACCTGCCCAAGGTCCTACAGGTAATCATTGACCAGTGACTGAAACCACAATGTGTATGCCTAGGTTGTGATTTGGCTGTCTTAAAATCTAAAGCTGTCCTGGTTCCAGCCAGGAGTGGGTTAATTTTTGCAGTAGCCAGAAGGGGGCTTGGCCTGGTTGTCTTTTATCCCTCATTTTCCAGGAAGGGGGGAAGGGGTCCCTTCCTGGCGGTGTATTCGTGGGGGTGAGAGCTCTTGTTCAAATTGTCCATTTCTTGTACGCTCTATTCTTAGTATTTTTGCTGTTAGTGTTCATTTTCTTACCTCATTGCTGTTTCCAGTAAATAGTTCTTATCTCAACCCCTGATCTTTGCCTTTTGTGCCTCTGATTTCCCTTTCCATCCCACTACAGGGGATTGGGGAGTGAGTGAACAGGGTGTGGTTTGGAGTTGTTTCAATGGGAACACTAAATTGGGGAGCACCATTCCTAAACCACAACAAAAGCTAATTTAACACAAAACATTTGTTGTGCATTAGTTCAAATGAGATAAGTCAGACTCATGAACAAATAATTCAAGTGATATCTGTATGTGTTGCATTTATAGTGAATGTAACAGAGCAAGGAGAGGGATGTTTGGTGGCACATGTAACAAAAGGCACTGCAATTCAGAACCTGAAAGCAAGGGAGCCACAGAGAATCTTCCTATATTTAGGGGAAAACATGAACAAGTTTTTTGTGTCAGGTGGAAAGGTGTCAGTGACTCATTTATACAAGAAAAGTTGTATTGACAGTTTGCTCTAGAAGTGGGGAGGTCTGTGACTATTCTAGATGGCTTTGACAGCCCTTTGTCTTACTAATGTGCAAAGTTCCTTCTGTCCCTGGCGGTGTCTGAGAAATATAACAAAATATAAAGAAATTAATAATTAGTAGTAATTTGAAGAATGTGTGTATATTTGACTTCTGGTCTCTTGGGATCTGTATTAAAGTGGTTTATATGAATGTCTCAGAGGATTAGGACCAGTACTTTGAATGTTGCCAAGTACTATTTGGAGTTTTAGGGTTAACTGTTTTCATAAGTCACTATTCACCAAAAGAGAGACTGTGGATTCTGGGAAATAGGTAGAGATCAGCCTATGTGAGGCCCACAGAGGTATCTGAAGTGAGATGTGTTTAATATAGCAAAACCTACATGTAGAGCCCCTCTCTACTATTCCACCCCTGGCTGCAGGTCATTTCTGCTTTCCTGTTTCCTCAGAGGAAAAATGGAGAGATTTTTAAAGTAGGTGGAATTGTGAATGGAAACCTGAAATATTCTAACTGTCTTTTGCTTTGACTATTGGCTTTTTTCTTCACCAGCACACTAATGCATTTAAATGTTTTAAATCCTTCAGCTTTGGTGGTGAAATTTCACTAGGTTCCTTTTAATGCAGTTGCTGCTGATTTTTTTTTTTTTGCTTCTTTTATACAAATCATGTGACCCTAGCTAACTCAATTGTTTCTGTCCCACCAAAACTGGAAAGACCTTGAAATTAAATTTATGGGATTGTCTTAAAAACTGAACAGTTACAAAAGTGTCCTTTAAGAAAAAGATTTAAGAAAATTTCCACAGAATAGTCTGGTTAATGATTCGTTTATTTTGGACAGCACATCAGTAACAGATACCTAACCACTAAAATTTTGCTGATTAAAAAAGCTGTAAATATTTCCAAGCATGAAACATTTAGAACATGAGAACAGCTATACTGGTTGGAGCAAAAGTTCATCTGCCTATTGGCAGACACTAATGGAAAGACTGCATCAAAAATTACATGCGTAGTATGTTCTTCCCCTTCCTTCAAAGATGCTTCCAGCAAAGTGGGTCTGCAGGGACTTGAACCAAAGATGATGTCTTTGTGTTTAATTGTAATGGGTGGAATTTTCTTCTTTGTTTCTATCTACTGTGTTTTTTATCTACTGTTTAAATTTTTGGCCTCCATAAATTCTGTTAGGAATAAATTCTGCCACTGAGTTACACCATATGAAGAACTACTGCTTTTGCTTCTTTTAAACCTGATACTTGCTGATTTAATCTGATACCACATCTGTAACACAACACTTCTTGTAAAGAAAATAAGTCAGAGAGCACTGATGGCAGTGTCAGAGACAAGACTGGAATTACCATGATATGACATCCTGCTGCCCTGTGCTCAGAACATGACATTGTCATTCAATCTCATACTCCGTGAAATTATACCTGAATTATCTGCTGTGCAGCAACACATCAGATAAAACTGTTCTGTAATGCTGCTTTGAAGAAAACTAATCGACGTTATTTTATATAGCCATATCTATGTACAGTGTTTATGTTTCATTTTCCATAGAGGATGGTTGGTAGCATATTGGACATCGGAGAATTGCTGTAGTAGTAGTGCTCTGAGGAGAAGCAGTGGCTTAGGAGGGGTTGGGAAAATAGCAACACTGGAGCATGGGGAATAAGCAGGAAGGAGGCAGCAGCAGAACTTCGCATTAGAGGGGTGAGAAAACAGAGGGGAGGTTTGAGAGGGGGATGGGGGGAAGAAGGGAGAGGAGAAATCACCAACAGAGAGGCAGTGTTTAAAATAAAGCTGGCATCATCAAAAGAGAATGCTCCTGCCATTACAGAGCTTCTCTTTACATCATGAGATTAACCACCCTGTACTTACTCAGAATTTGAACTCATCCTCATGCTGTGTTGAAATAATTTACCTTGTCATAATTTCAGACCAATGGGTTCAAGTGAAGCTAATGCAAGGGAGAGCTGCAGCTTCTTTCATCTCAGAGAGATGTTGCAAGACTCTGCTTTTTCAGAAAAGTAATTTCAGTTTCCTACCAAATCTGTAAGCAGAATTACAGTGTAGATACCCTGTCAATAGAGTTTCATAATTGTGGCTCGAAATGTGTTTCAGTTTTGTAAAAGAGACATGAAATACAATTCAAAAGGATAAACTGAACAAATAATAAAATTTTATTGATACCTCAAAGTCACACAGCGCTGAAAACACTGGGAAGACTTCTTGCAGAAGAAGAAAAAAGTTATGTCTCTAACTAGGTTTGTCATTTTCAGCTGTACTCTAGTTGGTTCTTTTGGTCCCTCCCAAAATAAAGAAATAAACAAAGTAGAATCACAGATAGAGAATCATAGATTCGTAGAATATTCTGAATTGGAAGGGACCCATCAGGATGTAAATGTTCTTTTGAATAAAACAGTTAAATAGATTATTATTAACCTTGGTGCATGAGTTATCTTTCGTATTAGATGTAAAACTATAGGCTTTAGCTATAACTTTTTTTGATTAGCCAATGAGATGAAACTTTTTGCATTGCCAGTGATGTCAAATATTCTTCTGTTTTTCATGTTTCTTCCTATTATTTTAATACACACTGCTTTCATGGAGATTCAAAAGTTTATGGGCAACATTTGGAGTGGTTTTGCTTGTTGCAGATATCTTCCATAGCTGAAGGAATGGAACACAGGCACAGCATACACTGGGTAGTAGATTACAAACTGCAGGTAGTTCCCTGACGCATTGAGTGTTATGCTGTGTTTCAGGATGTTGGGTGGCCGATCTGACAGTCAGTTCAGGCATGGCAGTACTCCCTTGCTGGTGGTGGGTGCTTGTAGTTTAGTTTCGCCCACTGTAAGTTCCTGAATGTCCCTCGTACTGAAAGTGCCTACGAGGCACAGCTCTGAGCACAGAGGTGGGGCGAGAAGTGCTGAATGGCATTATGTCCCAGAGAAACCCAGCCTTTTTTTAGGCACTGGAAAGGCTGTAACATCCCCTGTAAGCCTAGCCAAGGCTAGAGTTCTTTCTTTTATTTTGCTGTCGCCTCAAGGAAAGAACATACTCAGGGACATGGGAAAGAAGAGCCCTCTTTTAATCCTCTCCCACTCTTTTCCTTGCCCTTTTGTGGCATTGGTCTAGCAATAAATAAGGCTCCATGCCATGCACATTCACAGGCTGCTCATTTCTGCCTGTTACTCAGCAGGGAAACAATAAGTACAGTGCTCGCCCATGACAAGGAGTCATTAATTTGTTCTTAAGTGTTCTGAGATTAAACTACCAGGATTGCTGGCATTCACAGGTGACATGTTTTATTTGCATGTATTTGTCTTTTTTGGTGTTTGTCAGTGTGAAATGTTTTAATGAAATGGTCAAACTGTCAAAGAAAAGAAGTAATAATTTTGTTTTATATTACTTATCAAACAAAAGAAACAAAATAATGGTGTTGAGAGGCTGGGAGTGTATATATAAGTGTGTAGAATTGCCTGTTAGCACACATTTCTGTCCCATCTACCCATTAGTTCTGCTCAGTCGTCTTTACCCCTTTCTGTTTGTTGATGACTGTGTTTTTGCAGACCGTGGAGGAGATTGAGGGTGTGCTGGGACGTGACCTTTATCCAAACCTGTCTGAGGAGAGGTCTCGGTGGGAGAAGGAGCTGGCTGGACTGCGGGAAGAAAATGAGAGCCTCACAGCCATGCTGTGCAGCAAAGAGGAGGAGCTCAACAGGACCAAGGCCACCATGAACGCTGTCCGTGAAGAGAGGGACAGACTGCGTAGAAGGGTAAGGCTGCTGCACAGATGATGCCTTCTTTTTCCTCCAACCTGTGTGATTTTGTCACCAGAACAGGCTTCTCTTTAATCTCACTTCCTGTGCTGACTGTAGGGCTTTTTGTTTTTCCAAAGCTGGTCTATACAAATGACAAAACTAGGACACACACTCTTTTTCAAACTTATTGAAAAAGAGTGTGTGACAAACAGCCAGCGTGTACAACAACCTGATTTCAGAAATCATGTTTTAACAGAAAAACTGATACTCATCTTCCAGGAAGCATATGTAACTTGGCTATAGAGAAAACAGATGTTCATCTAGTGAACTTTCCTGTGAGACTCTTTTTTCCTGTAAACAACAAATATTTCTTTGTTTTTGATGGGAATTCAGTCTGTGATTAGGAGAAAGAAAAAGAGCAGGACTCCTGTTAGTGGGTAATAATTCTCATACTGAACAATGAGTAGTTCCAGCCGTGTCCTGCTTCCCTGTCTACATTTTATGATGCTTTGAGGTCAGATAAAGGCTTTGTGCTTTGTGTGGAGTCCCAAGTAAAAAAAAAAGGGGGGGAGAAATTTGTTCAGAAAAAAAGATGAAAGATCCAAGAGAATGCGACCTCAATCTTGGTTACTTTTAAAGTCTGTTAACTTTGTACCTGTTAAATTTGCAGAGTTTTGGCTAGATATGAAGTATTTTTGTTTTTAAAACAGGCAGTTTAGAGTTGTGTTCCATCTGAATGACAATTCAGACCACCGTATCATGGTAAATTATTGCAAGTATTACTCTTTACCTACTGGCAGCAGATCAGCTTTTTTTGCTGTTCTAACCAACATTATTCTGCACTGATTGTGTCATTTTAGCATGAACCTGCATTGTGTGAGATTTCCAATCTTCAGACATGAAGCCACAAATTACCTTTTCAAAACTCTTTATCCTCTCCTAACACTAAAAAGGCATGTGTGATGAGGCAAGAATAGTAATCTCCTATCATATAAAGCAAGACCACTTCAACTTTTCCTTTGTAAATTGTTGTCTTCTTATATACCATAGGTTGTTTTCAGTCCTGAAATTTTTGACTGATTTTATGGTGACAATTTTTTTTAGTAGAGGCAGTACTACCCCTTGAGCTACAGAAGTAGCGTTTATGGACTGGCTGGATTGTTGCCAAATTGAGGGGGTGGACACCAACACAATCAGGCAGAGAATAGAAGTGTGTACTTGAGAAATTTGCTTACACAAATGTGGATATTGACACTACAGGTGATAGAGATCAATACTGAGATATCAAACAAAAAAAAAGATAGGTGGCCTTGAGCATAGAAAAAGATTCATGTTTTGAGAAGTACGGCATGCAAGTTAAGGGACTTGAAGGAATGGTCACAAGAATTTATGCTGACAGCCAGGAGCTCCTCAGTTCAGAAAAAGAAAAGAGGAGAGAGTTGATGTTGTACCCTCAGGGAATCAGCATGGTTGAGCCATAGTGGCAAATTCAGTCCGATGAGGTACCAGAGAAGTTATTTCAATTAGAGGCTGGAAAAACTGCATAAAGAGCAGCAAAATCTGATCTGGACTGTTGTGTGTCATTCTTATCTCTTACACCAGTAAAGGTGCAGTTTAAATTGACAAAAAATGATGTAGACAATGGTTAGAGAAATGGGCATTATCCATGGAGAAGGGACTTGTCCTGTTCAGCATGGTGAAACAAAACCTTTGCTTTCTCTTTATAAGTGCTAGAGAAATAAAATAAAAATGGGAGTAATGGCTCTCTAAACTTAGGGACAAAACTGGAGCAGGAAGAGATTAGTATGAACCACTTGTGGCTGTATGAAGCCAGAAGTTAGACTGTGAAGTGTCTAAGAGACAAGAAGATCGTGGTTCTGAAGAAACAGTAAGGGGTAAGGCTGCTGACTAACTACTTTCTAAATGGAGCTTTGTTTGTATAATAAAATATATGACTATGCAGGGATGCCTATTAAAACCAGGATCATTACCTTAGGATTGTATCCGAAGAAAAGCAGAAAAAGGCAGGTTAACACAGCTGCATTAATGCTAGAGCTAGCCTTAGCATCTTTTCACAATTCTGCTGTTTTGTGTGGCTTCCAGCAGTGCCAGTTCTCTATTACAGAAGCATCTCTGTGGAAACAGAATGAAGGTCATCAACTTGTTTCAGTTGTTTGCAACTACAGAGGACTTTACTGAAATCTGGTAATTAATATCATCCTTATCACGCAGAACAACTGATTTATTGCCCCCACCAGAGAGGTTAGTTCGTGACATATGACCCTGTCTGCACACTATGTAATTGTTGCACTGGAGACCATATTTGCATTTTTAATGTAGCTTCATGTCCATAGTGGCAGCAAAATAAATGTTTTCTTTGACCTATGAAATATTTTCTCTATGCCACCTGAACTCAAGAGTCACTTCAAATTATTTCCCTGGAGAGTGGGACAGCAGATTCAACTAAAATTTAGTTATTGTCTTTCTCAAATTAAATTGGGTGAAGTGAACAAGCTTGAAGTTGACCAGATCAATAGGTCTGTTCCTTCAGACCAATGCCTGTAATCAAACAGAGTGCTTTCAATACATTTTTTCTCAGGCTTGTTGGAGATTTAATTTAATTAGGTATTTACTGCACTTGGTTAACAGATTGAGCTGCTCTCTGGAACAGTAGCTAAGAAACAACATACATTCAGAGTTTGTTTCTCACAGGTCATTAGTGAGTGAGGTAATTGCTTACTTCTGTAGGTTGTCTGCAGTGTAACAGCTAATTTCATAATGCAGAGGTTTATTTTACCTCTGTATTATATTGCTGCATTAAAAGTAAAATCTGTTTAGGTCTGGGCTGGTCAGTGCCCTAGAAACTGCTTATGCATAGCTGACCACAGTCCTGAATCCAGTAATACAGATAAGATGGTGGGGAGCTTCTGTATCAGTTTGTGGGATTAATATTATTACTACATGAGAATAAGGTTGTAATCAGGTCAGCACTATTTACAGCTGCTATATAGAGTAACAGGCTTAAGAGTAGAAGAAAAATTAATATTTTTGTTCTTGCACAGAAGTCCTTGTATTCAGCAGGGGGTCCAGATGAGCAGCAGTGAAACAGCATATAAATTCCATTGTGATAGCAAAGTAAAAATTGTGGGTTTTTTAGTTACTGCCCGTGAAAGTTGCCAGATGAGTGGTACCTCAGCACAGTCCTAGGGAGCTGGTTGGCATAAGAAGCAGTGGATGTGGGCAGCATTCAGGCTTCCGTGAGGCTGTTCTGACGAACTAAGTCTGAAGTGAAAAGGCAGTTCCAGTGCTGGAAGTCTCTTAAATCTGTTCTCTGCATGAGCCATATGTCAGCTTGTTCAGTTAATCCCATGCTTCTGGTTTTGAGGGTTGTTCTGTACCTGCTCCAAACTCAGCTGAAATCACCAAACTGACCAGAACAAAAACATTTCATTAGCTGTCTTCAACTAAGACCCTAAGGAAAACATAATCTGTGGAGTGGTAGAAAATTAGCATTTTCTATGTGATCCCATAAGCTGCTCTCATTTCCCACTGCAGAAGACTTTGATTTTAGCAGAGGGCTCTCCCAAAATACGTGGTTCTTGTGGGCAATTGAAACCTACCCCTACCACATCAGGACTCAGATCCTTGGCCTTGCAGGTGTTCTTGGGCCCACACTGTTCTCAGATGACACAAAGCTAACAGGATCTGCTGGACTCTCTTTGTTTTGTCATCATTCCTATTGGGATCAGAAGGTATTGTTCCAGATTGCTGGAGAAAGTTGATGTATTATGGGCCTTTAGAGATTATTATCTGCTTGCACAGCTGAAAGTGATCATGGAGCTGTTCTGTGTCTTTGTCTCTTGGTGAGCACCAGAAACCTGAGGTAACAGCCCAAAGCTATTTCCATTCTCTGCTTCCTTCAGTTGCGTGGTATTTGCTTATGCAGCAGCATCTCCTCTTGGGTGTCAACAAAGTAGAATTTTACTTCTGTTTCCAAGCTTGCATGCAAATACTCAGTGTTTAATTAACCTTATAGATACCACAAAAGATTTCTTTACCATACTTAGTCGATCACAACAGACAATACAGGAACTCAGACTTTGTTTGCTCTGGTGCTCATGGTATAGGAGAGGCTAAAAATTACATCCTTATGCTGAAAATTACATTATTGAAAATAGTCAGCAGTAGGACTGAATGAAAGGTAAGGGGTTCTTTTGGCTAGGAAGGATCCTCACCACTCAGAGCAGCTTGAATTGTTACACTGGTGTTTGATTTGGCATATTCTCCTCCACGTATCTGCAGTATGCATGAATAAATTAGAAAGTGGGAGAGGTTCACTCCCTGTGGTTTGTTGTACTTCATCTTCCTCCTGTTTATAATAGAGGAAAGGAAATGAAGCAGCATTAAAATGCTGGGGGGGGGAAAGTGCTGTTACTTGAAGGGTTCAAAGTTACTGTGTGATGAAACAGGTCACAAGTAGGGTAGAATGAAAAGAATCACAGGCATGTCCCTCATTTGAAACTGGTTTAGAAACAAAAGCAGCAGGTGTCCTTTGAATGTGGAAATCAGTAACAAAAATCGGCAGTTTGTAGCTGTGGTTTTTTATTTAGGATATGTTAATGAATCATATAGTTGTCGCTATGCATGTGTAAAATAAAAAGCCTAAAAACATGTTTCTCAGAGTCATGGTTACAAATAATGAGAATATTCCACTGAAGTATTTTGCTATAGCCCATGATGCATTTGGACAAACATGTCTGTGACACCTGTTAATAGCTTATTAAGTCTTTCATAAATTGAACATTGCTGTAGTGTGTCTGCCCTTTTTCTCTTCTACCCTTGCTTGGTCTTTATTTAGTTCTTAAGGTGATAAGAAATTACCCTTAATTTTTCACTGTTTCTTACTCCAATTCTCAGCATTCAAAGGAAAAAAAATTAGAAATGCAGCTAAACAACTGGTTCAGTTGCAAAGCATCAAATATTAATAAGTGACATTTCCAGTTACTTATGTTTATATTAATAGCTTGAGAAAATCTTTTTGCACCTGACTTTTTTTTGGTATCTAGGCTGTCTATTGCTCTGAAACCTAATAGCTCTGTTGCTTTGTGTCTCACTTAATGCACCTGCTCCTTCTCTTTCCAAGGTTCCAGCACTTCTTTAGTTTCTTGGACTTCCTCCAACCGTTTAGAAGATCTTTCCCTTTTTTTCTGTATTTCACAGACATTTCCCTGGATTTCTCCTTTTTCCTTCCATTCTCAACTCCTTTTTTTCTGATCATATAATAAGATCTGCTTGCCAGACAGTTTCCACCTCATTTTAGTGTTTCAGGAGTTTATGGCAATTTTTATACCCATCTGCATGTTTCTGTTTTTAAACTAGTATGATGCAAGGACTCAAGAAATTTTTCTTTAAATCCTTCCTAGTTATTCCTCCTCCCAAACTCAGAAATCCACACTTCTCCTGTCTTCTAATGTAATTTTTTTAGGTTTGTTTCTGTATTTGTCTTTACCTATTGCATTTTGCCAATTTTGTCATCGATCTCCTTTAAGATATTCCCTTCCTCTCTCGCGCGTTTCCAAGAAGATTTTTTGTGTCTCTTGTGCAGTACTGCAGTTTACCTTCATTCTATGAGTTAACCTTTAGAATAATTTATATTACATTGGTAATGATGCTAAAGACTGTTGATACAGGCGGTCAGACAATTTTTAATCATGCTTTTAAAACCAGTCTTTTCATAACCCATGCATTCACCAAACCAGAGAAGAAAATGGCTCTTACGAATTCTGGTTTGGGTTTGGGGTATTTTTTCTCTTCTTTGGTCACTCTTTATTTTTTCTGTAGAATAGCTACCAGTGTGGAAAAGTACTTTCTGAGGAGATGCTGCATACTGCTCTTTTTTCAATGGGAGTTTTGGTGACCAGAAATAGTTACCTAAGGTATCTCTTGGCAGTGTGGTGGGTGGGCAGCCCAGTCATGAGATACTTGGTGAATGTGTGAATTGTGAGATGGGTGATTTTACAGGTCAGACAAACTTGCCCTGTTATCCTGCTCAGAATTAGCATCCAGTACTCAGCGTTGCTAAAATTAATGCAGTTATTTATAGCAGTCAGTTCAGCATGTAATTTCATAAATGAAGGCCTGAATTAGCAAATACATCAAGAAGCACAGATAAGCAGGCAGCTCCTTTAAGTTGTGGTTGCTTCTATAATACAATATTAAGGCAGTGAGTTGCACAGATTAATAACTGTGCTGTGCTCTGAGTTTTCTTCTAGAAATGCTTTCCTGAGCGAAGCTTTACCTGACTACATTCTTAGCTGTGTTCATTTTTCTTTCTGTTGCCAGTGTTATTTTACAGATCCGTATGAATAATTAGCTTTGTAATCCTGGCCAATAGTCACTGCCCAGTAAGAAAACACACAGTAAAGGAAAGCTATTTGCATTAAGGCTTAGTGTGATACAGTCTTTGCATAAGGTAGTTTTAAACTTCAGAGTCTACCAACACTTGGCATTTAAGCAACTTTACAACTCTCTTTCCTAGTTGCACTTAAATTTAGAATGTTACTTGCTTTTGGACTGGAATCTTCCAGGACTGGCTTCTGAGCATAGGTGAATATTTTAGCAATTTTTAACTTGGATGTGGAGGCTGGGGTTTTATTTTATAAAGAGTACATCCAAATGGTCTTCCTGTTTGTTTGCTTTTAAGTAGTGCTGTAAAATAAGCACTTAGAGAATTCAATTTGGAACAGCCTGGGTAAATAGAAATAGTAATAAATGGCAATTTTGACTTAATGATGTTTTGGATTTGCTTTTTTAATTTTTTTTTCAGTATTAATGCCACAGGACAAATCCTATCTGCACTGACATTCCACATCTGCAAGCAAAAATATGCATGCATGATTTATTTCAGCTTTATGCATATCAACAGGCTGAAATTATTGGTTTGCACCAGTAGAGCACTTCTGTCCTTAAGGTTTGCATTAATGCAGCTGTACCCATGTTGAAGCTAAATATGTCAGTATGAACAAAGGAGGCCTCAGCTGCAAATATGTAGAAGATACTTGCTATGAATGTGCACTTCATACACTCTGCTCAGTTAACTTCATTATATAATTGCAGATAAGATGTATAATTCTGGGTCAAGCACCCATACCCATTTTTCAGCAAGTTACTTTAAACATTGGGGGATTTGATTTGAGGTTTTGTGTACTTTAGTTATTTGGAATATTGTTTGAGGCGTAGTGTTCCTCCACAACTGAACAGGGAACTTAGAAGTGCAGTTTGACTTTATGTGCTTTTATTGTTGCTTTTTAAAAATACCATGTTACGTAAAACACACAACGTTTTTTTCCCTTTTTTTAAATTTTAAAATACCTAAAAATTCTTTTGACACTAAGTGCACAGGCAGTCTGTCCTTCAGTTTGTATACAACAGAGGGAGAGGCAGGGATACTCTTCAGGAAATAGAAGCAGACTGTAGAGGATTGTAGGGAGCATAAGATACTGCTTTGGTGACTGGAGAACATTCCAACTTGAACTCTTTCCTCTGTGCAGTAGGTTGAAGCATCTGTTGTGCAGAGAGCACATGACTGTTGCTGCTGCTTCAGGCAGAGATTGATAAAAGAGTGTCCAGATGCACCTACACCTAAGAAAGTCTAAGCTTTAATGCAGCTTTAATTTTGGGGACTAAGGGGCTTCAGCTTGCTAAGTCAGTTCTTTGTATAAATGTATTTAGTATAAAATCCCACCTTGCTTTAGAAAGTAGGAATCACACTTGCATTTCATGCTACATACAAGGGGAGATACCAAATAGGCTGAACTTTACTTGACTGGACTTCTAATAAAATTTCACCAGTTCGGTTGTGTAGAGGGACTGTTCCAACAAAATTGCATAGAAACCTGTGTTTTTAAGGAAAACTGTGTTCAGGGGAATTTCCTCTTTACATGGTTTCCTTCTCCTTTTCTCATCTCACACTCTGAGATCTGTGGGAAAAATGAGCTCTGTCACTTTACCTTGTGTCATAACTGTTGTGTTAAGCAGATCATTTATTCCTTTTCTGTTAAGAATTATTCCAAGGTAAACACTATAATCTTTAGCACAGCTATAGTTTGGCTCCTGCAGACCTTTCTTTTTTTTTTTAACCTTTAAACCAAAAATCTTTTGACCTCAGTTCTATAAGTATCTGATGTGTTATGAGGACCATGTAGTGTTTGCAGTGTATGTTTCCAGAGGGCTTTTGCAGACTGTTGTTTGAGTACTTTGCTGGTATTTTTTTTTGTCTGTACGTTACTCACTAAATGGTAACTTTACTTGACTGTAGTTCTGAAGCATGATTAATGTTTGAATTTCTTTAACCTCTAAATATGACCAAGTCATCATGTGATTTATTTATGTCAAGAGTTTTTTTCAGCACTGGAGTTTTCCATTAACAGGAGGATTGTTATTTGATTTGTTTAGCCATCATTATCTTAGGCTGGAGCATTAGCTTTACCCCAGAGAGAATAATTCCTATACCTATAGTACAGCTGAAACTTTGAGTCATTATTCTACAGTGTTATGTTTGCATATTTCCACATTGCAAATAGTTAAAAAAAGTGACAGCAGTGGGATTTTAAAATAACTTCCACTCATCTGCTCCCCACATGAAAACTTCACGGCCACCACAGTAGAAAAATGTAACTCCTGTGCTGAAGCCAGAAGCAATTAGACTTGGCTAGACAATGAGAAAATCTCCAGACTATTTAAACCATGAAAGTGGAAAAATCAGAACGTTGTGTTTTATTGCAGGTTCGGGAGCTGCAGACTCGTTTGCAGAGCGTGCAGGCCACGGGCCCGTCCAGCCCGAGCCGTCTCACTCCTGCCAACCGCCCCGTTAACCCCAGCACAGGAGAGCTGAGCACCAGCAGCAGCAGCAACGACATTCCCATCGCCAAGGTGGGGTTTGTTTGTTTGTAACCCTTCTCATGACCTGGGAAAAGCAGGCTTAGTTTTGTGCTATGCGAACGTGAGATTAACTGGGAGATGTCCAGGAGAGTCCTGAGCAGGTCTGTGAACTTGAGGTGTGGAAAGGAATTAAACGTTATTGATTGTAGTTCTCTCAGTTACAGCACAGGGCTCAGTTCTCTAGTAGTTTGCTTCAGCTTTGCAAGTGTAACTAGAGAACAGATGGGTTTGGTGTGATCTTTATGGGATGTGTGCTGCTGTGTAACCTGTGCAGCATTCTGACTTACAGATTGCTGAAAGAGTGAAGTTGTCAAAGACAAGATCAGAGTCTTCATCATCTGATAGACCTGTCTTAGGATCAGAAATCAGCAGCATAGGGGTAAGGACTAAGAACTGTGTGCATGCATGATCCATGTTCCAATAAAAGCATTGTTTTCTTAATAAAATTAATATATGAACTATCTGAAAATACTTGAAAAGCTAGTTTGAGGAAAATATTTCAACAAAGAATATTTCACCCAGTATTAACATCTCATTTTCTCATAACTAGTGGCTAGAAATCTCTCTCCTGAGTGACTTCCAAGAGGAAAATTTTGGAGTCAGTTCCTCCAAAATATTCTTCAAGAAGACTCTCCAGTTGCATTTCACAACTTTCAACCAACAGCAAACTGGATTCTTCTTTTGAAATGCCAGTGTAAATCAATAACGCTGTTCTTACTGTGTGTTAATATTTGTTTTACTGAAGAACTTGGCTCTAACCCTTTGCTAAGGTCTCAAGAACATAAATAACTTGCATAGTAGGCTTTTTAAAAGTATAATGAAATAATGGACTTCACCCTTGGTTAGTAGAATTTTAGAACAAAATGGCTTCTAAAAGTGGAATCTTGTAAATATTCTATTCAATGTAAAATTCATAACAAAAACTGAATAATGAATGCCTTGAAGTGAGTGCATGCAAACAAATGCAGTTCTCAACGCAGAAAGTATCTGGGAGAAATCCAGTGGGTATCTCTTCACAATGATCTATTAACTGCCCTGTGCAGGTGTCTAGTACCGTGGCTGAACATTTGGCACATTCCCTCCAAGACTGCTCAAACATCCAGGAAATCTTCCAGACTCTCTATTCACATGGATCTGCGATCTCTGAAAGTAAAATCCGAGAGTTTGAAGTGGAGACAGAGAGATTAAATAGGTGAGCTGGAAAGTTAGATGTGCTCACATGTGTTGCCTTCTGTTAGCTTTGTTAAAGTTGACCGGTTTTTTACCCTTTTTGAACATTTCTTAGTTCAGTTCCAGCTCGGCTGTGGCAGCTGCAGATAAACATGGAATGTGGTTGCTGAAGAGGAGATTGAATCGTGTGCTAAGGATTCTTTCCATGAGTATGAGTTTGTTCATTATTAGATCAGCACGACACCTTCCCCTGTCTGCACTGTGGAGTGTCCCTTCTCTGTGCCTGACCAAGTAGTCATGGCATCTTTTTTCATAAGACACATCACTCCTTGAAATAAGGACTCCCATAAGTTAGTCTGCATCATTCTGGAATTAGCTTGCTTTGTTTTGTCCTGAGGAAACAGAGTAATAGCATTTAACTGTCTCAATAAATGTACTGATGTGTGGTGTTGTTGCATACATACCAGCAAATAGGTGTGTTTTTTCTTTTTTTCTGCACAAGCAGTTTCAGTCCTGTCTGCAGAAGAGAGATTGCAGCTTTCTGGTTGCAGTTAAAATACTGCTGGTGTTACCCTTCAGCAAGCTCTATCAAAACCAATGTTTTGTGTCTTTTTTGGCACATATAATCAAAACTGTGGATCACAAACATGAGAATCGTGTCTCAGCATGTCTCTATCCAAATTCTGTCTTCCCCACAGCTAGCTCAAATTTAGTCTGATCAGTACAGTATCTCTTTTTATTTTTATAGCTCATGTTTTTATAGTGCTGCAAAATGTGATCTTTGTTTTCTTTTTTCTTTTTTTTTTCTTTTTTTCTGCACACTACACAATTATGCTTTGACAGCATGTATCATTATAGAAGATGTCAAGAAAGTGACGAGTTCTAGCAGCTAGAAAAGTCAGGGCTTTATTCCGGTAACTGAACAAATGGTATGCTAGCCATTCTCATTGTTCTTTGTCAAGAAGTCAGTGATTTTAAAGTCCTGGCACAGATTTCTTCATTAGCTACCTGTGCAAGGTTTCAAATTGTTTGTCTCTCTGGTTTTGGCATATATCAAATTTTTACAATTAGGCATAGTACATCTCAGTTGTCAGCAGAGAGAATAAATAGTAATACTGGTATTCTGAATCTTCGTTTTCATGTTCAGAGTTAACCTCATTTAGGAGGTTATTACAGTTAAGCTTCTGTTTTACTTTGCCTGAACATTGGGAGATTACATTGCCCCAATGAAACCTCATTTGTAGTTTGCAAGTTTGCTCTCTAATCATAACCCAAACATGGCTTCAGGTGGAGTGGTTACTCTGGATGTTCAGAAGAAAGAAGGCATTTATGCAACTGCATGATCCCTGCACACACCCACAATCACACTAATGAATATGCCATTTAAAACAAGTTGCAAATGTGGCAGCAGAAAGTGAGGAATGAAGGCAGAAAAACTGAGCAAAAGATTAATATGAAACTGTCCTATGCAGCAGTCTTGTGGCTGCAAAACACGGGTACAGCTTTCTGCTTGCTGCTGCTGCATGGGCTTATGACTACATTTTATGGGAAGGAGAGGAGGAGAGGATGACCTAAGTGAAATTTCTATCCTCTTGGCTGTTGATAAGGGGTACAGAACTGATGGATTTTGCCATCTTCATTAAAAAACACTTGTGTAGACCAAAAAATTTTTGTTGTTTCACAGTGTGATTGTCAATAGAATTTTCAGGACAGTGTCTGCAAGTTAAGCTTGAAGGTTGCAAATTACTTCCTTTTTTGCAGCCGTATTGAACACCTGAAATCCCAGAATGACTTGCTGACTATAACACTGGAGGAGTGCAAGAGCAATGCAGAGAGGATGAGCATGCTTGTGGGCAAGTACGAGTCCAATGCCACAGCCCTCAGGCTGGCACTGCAGTACAGGTATGTACCTACACAGGGGGCTCAGCCAGGAAGAGAGAGCTGGAGGAGACTTTGTAGAAGTGTTCAAGAGTGAAGTTGTTAGTGTGCCATAGTAATACTGTTTATTTTTGTTTCCTCCCTGAAAAAGCACCCCTTTGGTTAAACTACTTGACAAATTACCCAACTGAAGTTACTGCTACAGTGTATTTCAACTCTAGTTGACCAGCATCTAACAGGAATGTAGAGGTTTATCTCTTCATTCTTAAATATTGAATTCACATTTGAATTAGGGGTTGTGTGTAGGCTCAGACTGTCTTGCTGAATCCAACCTTAAGATACAATTTCACTGTACCTTTCCCAAGAGCAGTGGACCAGAGAGTGTTATACTCCACATAACTCTTATAACAGAATGACACACTCCACATAACAGAATGACTTTTTATTGCATCACTTGGAATTTTTTGTGGATTAATGGCAGTATTTGGTAATAAATATGTAAATTTGCTTCAAACTGTTTGCAAAAATACTGTGTCAGTTAACACCTTCAACTCCAACTAATTTGGGACAGGCAGGTTTGGTCTTGGGACAAATTGTATGCCTTTTAAAGATTGTATTCTTTTACTCTCAGCCTTGAACAAATTGCAAAGAAGTGTAAATTGCTAGTAATATATTAGTATGTATTTTTAAAAACATTAAAATGCAACAGGGAATGTGTGACTCATAATTGGAAGCTGTTCTGTTTTAAGGAGGAAGATCTTACAGCCAGGACAGAGCAAGAAGTATTCTTCTTGCATCTTCTTTTCTTCTTACAACACTTTGTGTAGTATAATTATATTGTAGAGTATAGAATACTGCATTTTGTATAGTAAGAAGGTCTGAGAAAAGTTTCTCAAAGGGATCGCGTTGGCCACTGTTTGTATTGTCATCTATTTAAAACATACTTCTGGAGCTTCCTTTATTTCAGGTCACTCTCTTCTCTTTTGTCTTGTTACATTACTTGAGGCCAACCTGGCACTGTTATAAGAACGGGGAGACTGCAGAATGCTTGTGATAGAAGCTATGTGTATAATGTTATTTAATATCCCTGCTGCTAGACAAGTAGTAGAGAGTCATGAAGTTAATCAGCTATCTCTTTTTTTTGTTGTTGCTATTGCGGGTGTTGTTCCCCTTTAAATTGCAGTTAATATTTTGAGTGATTTTTGTTTTCCCTTTCAGTGAACAGTGCATAGAAGCATATGAGCTGCTGTTGGCATTGGCAGAAAGTGAGCAGAGTCTCATTCTTGGGCAATTCAGAGCTGCAGGTGTTGGTTCTGTTGGTAAGATGTCAATGAATCACTTAATTTAATTTTTTTTTGGCATTTGTCAGTTAGCATTACAATTGGTGGTAATGGTGAATCATGTCATGGCCCATTACTTAAGAATGCTCTCCAGTCTCTTTTTAACTATCTAAATTATTTTGCACACACCAAAAATAAGGGGAAATTACAAGAGAGCAATTTAAATTCACCTGTATATGCTATCACGAGGAGATACCTCTTCTGGCAGGGGTGAGACTGTTGTAGGCATGCAACTGTACAGAGTGGAATAATTAAACAGTTCTTGTGAGCACAGGTGGCTTAGGGCCATACAGCTGTGATAATTGCAAATCCAGATTCAGGAAGACTGACTCCCCAGAAACTGAGTCTAATCTTTTAAAAACTGGGATTAAAATAATAGAAAGGTGGCATTGAATAGTTACAAATAAACATTTTTTTTAAGACTGTAATTTTTCATCCCCTGTGTTACCTCTCCTCTGAAATTTTAAACATTCTGTCTTCTGTTTAGCCTGTATGTTCTGGATTTTTCTTATTTTGTGGTTAGTTAATCCTGTGGCTAACTGTTGTTTTTTAATATGCTGCCTGCTAAGTAATGGAACAAGCCACTGTCATAGGTACAGTACAGTTCAGAAATTTGGAGCTTGACATTGCTGCTGGCTCCATTCTTCTGATGGAAAGAGGTGATTACACAATGAAATTCCAGTGTTAGTAGTCCTATTCCTTTTATTGATAGGAGAAGGCAGCCACAGTTATCTTCAAGTAGAAAGAAGGGAAACAGAGGGAGAATAACTCTTCATTCTGTGCTGAGGCACAGTATGAAGCAAGTGCCTGGTGTGTTAGGAGCACTTTTAGGAGCGCTGGCTTCTCAGTAGAGGGGATGTCTGAGATTTTCTTCCACCCTTCTCCCAAACTCTGTTCATTCCTTTCCACAATGTGCTAGGGAACTTCTCCCAGCTGGCAGAGACCGGTGAGTAGCAAAGGTGAATTTAGGCTTGGATTTTCTACCCCTGTAGGTGGTAGAAAGAAGTCTTAGAAGGGAGAAATACTTTGGGTTTGAGTAGGGTTTCATCTGATGTGCGTTTTATGAAAGAGACTGTAGGTAAATTTTTGTGTAGGTGTCTTGTCTACAGCTGTTAATTATGGTATTATCAGTCACAGCCCTGAGATGGAAACAGTGCAAATTTCCCATTACACAGCACAGCATGGAGGAAGTTGTATTTGGTTTATGTACCTTTACTTCACCATGAAATTTGATTAACACACCTAGATAAAATAACAGATTTTTGGTTTGAAGATCAGTCAAGCTTTATACCAACATCTGTGAATGGAAAATTCATGGGAGTTGCATCACTTAAAGCTGAGCATATCCTGCTTCTCTTAACAGAACATTCACCCTTCCTTTCTTCCTCATTAATGTTACTTCCAATGCATGCACTTCACTCAGCAAGTGTGAAGTACAGGTAATTGACTTGAACAAGGATTAAATGGAAATCCAACACAGAGCAAGCTGTTGGGTTTTGATAAAGTATGAATATATTGTAGCTTAATCTACAAATACATTTGTAGATTTTCTGTGTAGCCAGTAACAGTCTTAATTTAATGACTTGACTGCAGCTGGAAAACTGTAGGAGTAGTGAGAGTGATGGGTTTCAGTCCTGCTTCTCCTGAAGCTTACCAGCTACACAGGTGCTGTATAACCACTAAAAGTTAGAGCAGTTTAGTAAACCAGTGCTAGTTTTCTTTTGGCTTAGTATGCATGACTGTGAACTGTGAAAGGCTGCTTCTGAGTAGCAGGGCAATTCTTCTGTCTGGCCAGGTAGCCTGTAAGAAGGTGTCCTAGCAAACCATCAATCTTGAGATTGAGGTGCCTGTGAGAGGAAGCTCTGGAAATGACTACACTGTGAAACTGATGCCTTTCCCTGGTCTTAGAATCAGAGCCAAACACGGTTAAGAGGAAGAAGGGGTTTACCTCGGTATTTATTTAAGGACCCTTAAGGTGCACTCTCCGTGCGGGTGGAATGCGCTGAGAAGCACACACCGAAATGCACACATACAATACATCACATATACAGTTATAGGCCTTGTGAATTAGCATACCTATCAAAGATTCCCAATGAGAGGCTCGAGTGAACCCCTCATCTGAGGAACTTTTCCCCTGCATGGGCCTATCTTAGTTTACAGAATGTGTTCTGGAGAGGACCTTGGTGTCTGGGGCTTTCTGACCCCCAGCTGCGAGGCTTCCAGGATGTTTGGTCTCCTGGCTTAACGGAATATTGGGTCTATGCCGGTTATCAAACCTAAGAGTTAAAAAATATGTGGGCTAAAAAGCACTAAGAATACATAAAAGCTATATAAAAAGAGTATATAAAAAGGGGTGCATAAAAAGGCAAAAAATCGTCATGGCATCAAAACCACACTGCACCGACTGGAGTAAGAGGCTGAGGCTTTTCCAGTGTGTTCACAATTTGAGCATCCAAACCTAATGTTAATGCAGAATGCACACCATTACAAACAGACAAGCTGAAATCATACATCACTTAAGACATATTGCCTGGAGCCACAAGTACCTAGAGCTTGTGACTGGGAGAGGGGTGCATTCAGGCCAGTATCCTAGTTACCTCTGATGCTCACACAGAAGTGAAGTTGCTTTTACCTCACAGATTGGTAATTTATTGTCATTGTCTTGGTATAAACTGAGAGCAAGTAGAAGGATCTCTACTCTTGCCTAAATTTCTGTCTGAAACATTGTTTGCTTCAACACTAGGAGACCAGACAGGTGATGAAAATGTCACACAGATGCTTAAGAGGGCTCATGACTGCAGGAAGACAGCTGAGAATGCAGCAAAAGCCTTGCTGATGAAACTGGATGGGAGCTGTGGGGGAGCCTATGCAGTCACAGGTTGTAGCGTGCAGCCCTGGGAAAGCCTCTCCTCCAACAGCCACACCAGGTAACTGCAACTCTTCTGCTCCCCTAATCTCCTAATCTTTGATTTCAGACCAAAAATTATGTTCTATTGTATTTGCTGAGCTACCTCTCCTCCCCTCAGTCATCTAGCTTCTGTGCTTTGATTTGTAAGTCACCATGCCTCAGTGGTCTAATTTTCTTTGGACTTCGAGCAACTCCAGCCAAGAAGGGTTTTGTATAAAGTTGCTGCAAATGGATGACTCAGAACTTTGATCTTCCTCATAAAGGGCAAAACCATTACGTTTGTTTTACTACAGTGAGTTTCTTGCTGTTTTATTGGAACTCAGATCATGTACTTGTTACTCATATCTATTGTATGCAGACAGCAGGGACGTGCAGAGAACCGGAGATCTGAAACAGGCTTTCACTGGCATTTTGGAGTGCTCAAGAA
The DNA here is from genome assembly GCA_013397815.1 of Aleadryas rufinucha. NCBI lineage: Eukaryota > Metazoa > Chordata > Aves > Passeriformes > Aleadryas > Aleadryas rufinucha. The sequence continues at coordinate 140,480 of VZTH01011546.1, forward strand.
TTGTTTTCTAAATGCTGCCAATCTAGCCATTCTGTTTTAAATAATTTTCTCTCCCTTCTCCTTACCCTTTGCCCCCCCACCAAATTCTTCTTCCCATCCTGTTCTTTTTACTTGTGGAGTGGAATAGAGTGGGTTCTTCCAGGAAAGACTGGATATTGCAGTTTTTCTGAAGACCTATAAAATAATGAAACTTAGATGAGCTATTATTGCAGAAGCATTCCAGCTCAAATATATCTGCCAGCAACTTCATTTTGAGTTTTTGCCTGCCTGTGGTGTAATTGTACTGTGCAGTGAATATGTGTGCTTGTGTATGGATACAAATTTGGCAAGTGTCTTGGATAAATATAGATGAACATTTTTCTCTTTAAAAGTTATTTTTGTTTCTCAGATTTGCTCTAAAACTTCATTTTAAATCAGTTTTCTAGCCAGTTCTTTATTCAAATGCTGTCATTTTTTTGACACTTCAGAAGCTTATTTTTGTACTGTATCATTTCCTCTTCTTGCTGATGCCTCCTCCAAAGGATCTTATTTCCTGCCATATGACTGGCATGGAATAGCTAAAAAGTGAGCAAAAAGGTAATCTGAGGGAACAGGGTCCTAATGTGAGGTGAATTTTAATGTTTGATTCAAAAAAGTTTTCTGGTGCACTCTCAGTCCAAGAAAGCTGTGTCTTTATATAGAAATTATTGTGACAACACCTGTGCTAGTAGCACAGTGATCATACTTTGTACCAAAAGCATTTACCAGCCTTGGAAAGAAATTACATAAAGCTGCTTCAAGCACTTGGCTTGCTGTGTCTTAGGCCATATCTACACCTGTATGTGAACATGTTGTCTGTGTCCACACATGGTAACACCTCTACCTAAGCCAAGCTTGTTTTCCATTCTCTTGTTTGAAAGGATCATTTTCAGTTTTTCTTAACTACCTTAGTGTTTTTCTTCCTTGTGAGATATGTGGCGTGTAGTCAAGGCAGAGTAATTTCTTTTTTCTTGAAAACAGTTCAGGTAGTTTCCAGTATTGACAGGGAAGAACTGGGAGGGGAGAGGGGTTGTTCCTGTTTTAGTGTTTGCTTTCCTAGCCGTTCACTGAAAGTGTTTGGTAGTAATATGGTCTCTACAGCCCTTGCTTGTTTTAGCAGAATTTTTGGGAGGATAAGAGTCTGTGTTTGTGTCCGTGTTCATTGGTGGTCAGCTGGACCTGTGTGTATGTGGCCATGTAAGGTGTTGGCTCAGTGGATGAAGTTTCAGCAGAGCACATTTAAAGTGGCATGGGATTTCAAATTTCATCAGGATGAACTATGTCATGGATGCAAAAATGCAATTATGAATGTTCTCATATGAAAGAGATGTTTTAGCTTGAGCCATTATCCTTGTAGTATTTTTTCTTCTTGTGTGGAGCAACATACTGTGCTGAGTGAGGTAACTTCTACAATTTTTTTTTGTATATGTGGAATATAGGAGATAAAAGCTCTTGTCATTCACCCAGAGGGCACACAGCAAGTCAGGAATTTGTGACATGGGCACCCTGATCTGATTGTCACTTATACATTGTTGTCCCTCTCCCCTCCCCCCATGCCCAAAATAACTTATCTTTGCCTAAGCATACATATCAATGAAAACATTTTTGAAACTTCAGCTTCTCTAGAAAATATAAATCTTCTCTTCTTTCCTTCTGTTGTGTTCAAGTGACATGTGATTAGAGGTGTTTTTAGATTTTTTCTTTCTGTGAACCCTGTCTCAAAAGAGAGGAATCCCCTCTTCAGCTCACAGACACATGACACTGTGCCAGCCCATTGATGGAAAACCTGTCTTGGTCCAAAAGGCTCACCATTTTCTATATTTATATCACAGAACCACAGAACCATCAAGTTTGGAAGAGACCTTCAAGGTCATCCAGTCCAACCATCACCCCAGCACCACTGTAAACACCCCTAAACCTTATCCCCAAGTGCCACATCCAAACACATCTTGAACACTTCCAGAGATGGTGACTCCACTGACTGTCTGAGCAACTTATTCCAATGCCTGACCACTCTGACAGTGAAAAATTTTTTCTAGTATTTAACCTGAACCTGTCCTGGCACAATTTAAAGTCATTTCCTCTCACTCCAGTGAGTGCTGTGTGAACCACCCACCACTTGCGGACCACTGCAAAAATATTTTTACAGTATTTGATTGAAACATACTTTGAATCTGCAAAACTGATTTTTCTGGCCTTAGATGTTTTAGGGTTGCAGGCTTTTATTTGCAGATGTGTATTGCTACCTTTCCCCTTTGAAACTAAATGGATAAAGCAGTAGTAGGATGATGTAAACTACCCTTTGCTGAGACTTGTAAAAAATGACTAATTCTCCCTGTTGTTTGAAATCCTGTAGAATATGGATTTACAGTGGAATTGTTTACCCATCTTGGGCTTTGAAATTTCAAATGAGATTCTGAATGTCAAATCACTGAACACATTACTGAGAGTAAATGCTTGGTGAGCCATTAGTGACAAGTGGTTAAAGACTGTAAAAGGGAGCAACTGAAATGAAAATAAATGAAATGCAATGAAAGAGCATCTAAATTCATTTGACTGGCAGCAGCACCAGAATAATGTTCCCATTTCAGTTTTTGAAAATAGAAATTGGTTTGCAATATAGTTGGAAGTCATAATTATTTTAAATGGACAGAAGCTAAGTATATAACATACATTGCCAAGACATTGCCATTGACAGATTGCACCTTTGGAAGGAAACAATAGGGAAGAAGCCCAGTTCACTGACTGCACAGTGACTGAAAATAAGGTGTATTTTATTCCCTGTTGTGCTAGTAAGCCCAACCTTACATCGAGTTCATGGGAGGACAGATTTGGTCCATTATATGCAAAGGCAGTTCTTTTCAGTATTTTGCAGTGTCACAAAATATCTGAACTCAGTCAACTGTAGGAATATATCCCTCCTCAGAACCATCTCAGGTTTCAGATAAGTTGGTGACAGACAAGATTATCTTGGCTGAGGAGTGCAAATAAGTTATTTAGAAGTGTCCAAACAGATACCTCAGTGTTATTTGTGTAACACTGTTGCTGGACTGAAGCAGTCTCAGAAGGAAGCAGGGCAGTTTACCAAAGGTTCTGATTTTAGCTGTTGTTTGTCCTTTGCCTGGTTGGAGTATTTTTCAGTTTCTCAGGAAGTTACTACCTTCTGGCATTGTGCTGTTTCAGATATCAAGTCACAATGTTCAGCTAGAAAGAAGGTGTTTGGGTTGTGTATACTGTGGGTCAAGTGTGTTCTTTAAAGCATTATGCTGTGTGCAGGTGTTCAGGCAAGTTCATGGATTCAGTTCTGACAGTGTTAACATCAGTTCTACCAAGTGTCTTATCCACACCATTGTTGAATTGCAGATTTATGTATTTATTGACTTGATTTTTAACACATAAAATGATGCTCATATAGGGCTTTATGGACAAATTTTTGTAGTGTACAGAAGCTACTCGCAGAGAAGCACTGCTGAAAGCCTCCTTTATATCCATCCACTGCATTTTATACGCACACACTCATGCCAGCAAATAAGACTGACATTATGCTGTACCAGCCCACATATTTTCCACAAATTGTATATGAAAATTAATTTGACATCATCCAGGCATGATATCTCATAAAAAACTCGAGGGATGAAGCAAGTGTGAAGAACATTTCTCCTTGCTTGTTCTGATACAGCATCAGTGAGAATGGGCAGATTGATGTTGTATTCCCTCCAGCTGTGATGAAACTGTGATCCTTTCTCTGTCCTTACCTAAACACTTGAGAAATGAGAAACTGCACGTCTTTTGCAATAGTTTCCTGTGGGTTTTGGATGGATGCATTATACTACAAATGTTTTCTTTTGTCCTGATTGCTGTTCAGAAGGGAGGGAATATCAGAAATTCAGGTTGAAGTGCTCACCAGCTGCCATCGCTTAAACAGAGCAGCAGTGGACCAGCACTGTGACTGTGGAGAGCTGTTTGGTGGGGCTTTTGGGGGAACACGCCCTGGCAGAGTTGCTGGGGAGATCAGAAACACTGCAGTGTTGTTTCTGTCCCTTCCACTCCAGTTGCTTCCAGTCTTCTGGGTGGGGACATGCTGCTAAATGCAGTGGGGGAGTGAAGGTTCTTGTCCTCTTGTGTGCTGGCTGAGACACAAATTCCTTGCTGAGCTCCCCTCAACTTCTTAAAAAAAAAAAAAAAAAAAAAAGAGAGAAGAAGAAGAGCAGCTTGCTAGCAATTCACTAGAGGAGCCAACTCAGCTGCAGACAGGCAGGCAGGCAGCCAGGGCTGAAGTAAAAGCAGCCTGAGTATCACTGGCAGCAGCCCAGACTGCCTTCCTCAGTTTGGACTGCACTCCCCTAACATATATGTGCATAGCTGTGGGTCTTTAAGGGCCAAAATCTGTGAATATGCACAGAGTATGAGGTCCAGCTCCACATAACAATAAACTTTCAGCATTTTTTTCCTCAGGTTTCATTTGCAGCAGGAGGGGGCTGGGTTTTCTTTCCTTTGCAAGCAAAAACTGAGATGAGGTCTTTATGCCCCAAGATTTGAAGCCTTTTTAAAGGCTTCAAATGTAAAACAGCTGTTTTACATTTAATCCAGAAAACCTCTGCAATTGCAATTTTTGGGTGCTGAGGAAGAAACTTGCAACATTACTTCAGTACAGAATTAAGTATTTTTCACATTGTCTATCCTCATTATTTTTATATAAATATCTACTTCAGCAAGATACTTTTAGGCTCAGTAAAGCAAGATTAAGTGTTTCAAGATTTTCTAATCAAGAAACAGTATGAACAAAAATTTGTTTCATCTTGAGAGGGTTCCTGTGTATATAGGTACTGAGTGGTCTTAAGCTTCACTGCAGAAGGAAATGGATGAACACAAAAGGAAAGACCAATTTACAGTTGTGTTGACTATGGCAGGCACCTCTTATCCCTCAGAAAAAGAGAGAACAATGTGAAATTAACATAGAACTGTAGTAAAGAGCTGTAATGCGATATTTGATGAGGAGGAAGGATTTTGAGAAATCTCTGTAGACGTGCCAGTTCTCTCTCTTCTCCAAGGCTGTGCTTGGAATTTGTGGGAAGATGGGCAATTATTTGAAGCACTTCAAAATCAGTGTAGCTTTAGCTGAAGTAGAACCAAAGGAAAGAGAAAATTCGAGCCTATCTTGATAGGCGTCCCCTTTGCACATGCATAATATTTTAGGACATCATCCTAGCTCTCACAGCATCTAGCGAGTGGGACTTTTTTTCTTAGTACAAAAATGTTGAACAGCAGTGCAATTTGATACAGAAAGTGATTTATTCCCCTGCTGATAACTGAGATCATCTAGCATTCCAGACAGGCGCAGTTAATGGATGACTTATCCCTCACCCGGCAGCTGATTACAGGACCTCAGGAGACAGCAGGCTGCTTTGAGTGAGGCTATAGAAACAACATAGCATTTTATTTTCCTTTTAGTGTTATTACAACTATATTCAGCCCTGGAATGCTACAGCTGTGTCAGTCTGGGCCCCCTGCAGCACTGGCATGCAAGGAGGTGGGTAGGCAGCACTCAGCCACCATTGCTCTAAAGACGTTATTACTCCTTTCTGCAATCTTTGTGTAAACACTTGTGGAGCACAATAATGGGCCCTCATTTGTTCAGAAGATCCACCAAGTCTTTTATGACGACTTTTTATTAGAATTCCTGCTACTCTATGGGTTTGTTTTAAATCACTCTAGCCCTGAAGGAATGTCAATATGCTGATGAGTACACCTTCACATGAACTGAAAGATGCTATTTCCTGGCATCTGCCAGTGGAATTTTGCTCAGGTTGATTCCTAAAAGTATGCATTAAAATATCTGAGGTGATAACTGGTATGGTCATNTTTAATCCAGAAAACCTCTGCAATTGCAATTTTTGGGTGCTGAGGAAGAAACTTGCAACATTACTTCAGTACAGAATTAAGTATTTTTCACATTGTCTATCCTCATTATTTTTATATAAATATCTACTTCAGCAAGATACTTTTAGGCTCAGTAAAGCAAGATTAAGTGTTTCAAGATTTTCTAATCAAGAAACAGTATGAACAAAAATTTGTTTCATCTTGAGAGGGTTCCTGTGTATATAGGTACTGAGTGGTCTTAAGCTTCACTGCAGAAGGAAATGGATGAACACAAAAGGAAAGACCAATTTACAGTTGTGTTGACTATGGCAGGCACCTCTTATCCCTCAGAAAAAGAGAGAACAATGTGAAATTAACATAGAACTGTAGTAAAGAGCTGTAATGCGATATTTGATGAGGAGGAAGGATTTTGAGAAATCTCTGTAGACGTGCCAGTTCTCTCTCTTCTCCAAGGCTGTGCTTGGAATTTGTGGGAAGATGGGCAATTATTTGAAGCACTTCAAAATCAGTGTAGCTTTAGCTGAAGTAGAACCAAAGGAAAGAGAAAATTCGAGCCTATCTTGATAGGCGTCCCCTTTGCACATGCATAATATTTTAGGACATCATCCTAGCTCTCACAGCATCTAGCGAGTGGGACTTTTTTTCTTAGTACAAAAATGTTGAACAGCAGTGCAATTTGATACAGAAAGTGATTTATTCCCCTGCTGATAACTGAGATCATCTAGCATTCCAGACAGGCGCAGTTAATGGATGACTTATCCCTCACCCGGCAGCTGATTACAGGACCTCAGGAGACAGCAGGCTGCTTTGAGTGAGGCTATAGAAACAACATAGCATTTTATTTTCCTTTTAGTGTTATTACAACTATATTCAGCCCTGGAATGCTACAGCTGTGTCAGTCTGGGCCCCCTGCAGCACTGGCATGCAAGGAGGTGGGTAGGCAGCACTCAGCCACCATTGCTCTAAAGACGTTATTACTCCTTTCTGCAATCTTTGTGTAAACACTTGTGGAGCACAATAATGGGCCCTCATTTGTTCAGAAGATCCACCAAGTCTTTTATGACGACTTTTTATTAGAATTCCTGCTACTCTATGGGTTTGTTTTAAATCACTCTAGCCCTGAAGGAATGTCAATATGCTGATGAGTACACCTTCACATGAACTGAAAGATGCTATTTCCTGGCATCTGCCAGTGGAATTTTGCTCAGGTTGATTCCTAAAAGTATGCATTAAAATATCTGAGGTGATAACTGGTATGGTCATCAGCAGAGATAAATCAAGTCTGGCTTGATTCTTTTTTCTTAGCAGATGCTTCTTCTCAAAGAAGACAAAGACTCAGTGTCTGAGCAGCTTGCTGTGCTAGGTTATTGCTAAGAAGTCTTGAGTAGCTTTTTTTTTTCCTTTTTAATTAAACAAAAAATACTTTTTTTCAGAAGACACCATTTCAGAAAAAGTAATTCAGTTACACATCACTCAATATCTGGTTTGCAGAGAAGTTGTCACGATTCAATTTTCTCATGCAGCTTAGAGAATTTATTTTCTGAATTTGTCACACCTCACATTGCAATGTCCAGTCCATGCTATGGACCCAAGCCATGTGTCCTTTCTGTGCACTTTTAAGTAAGACTTGGATATGTTGATGAAGTATTGGGAGGGTGTTTGATGTAAAAATTAAGATTTTGTTCCAAATGTATGGTTTTTTAGTACCATTCTTTCTCTTTCCAGTACTACCAGCTCAACCGCAAGCAGTTGTGACACGGAATTTACAAAGGAGGATGAGCAGCGGCTGAAGGATTACATCCAGCAGCTGAAAAATGACAGAGCAGCAGTGAAACTGACAATGCTGGAGCTGGAAAGCATCCACATTGATCCCCTTAGTTATGACGTTAAGCCACGTGGAGACAGCCAGAGGCTGGACCTGGAAAATGCAGTCTTGATGCAGGAACTCATGGCAATGAAGGTATTTTATTCATAACCAAGAGGGGAGCTGCTCTGCTGGCAATGCCCCTGTGCCACGAAACATGCTCAGTCACACACATGGGAGGCTTTGGTAGTGGGTAATAAAGGGTAACTTTGTTGAAACACATAATCTGGACTGAAAATCCAGTAGTCAGAAAGTGACAGAAGGCAGTGCATTAACAGTGATGAGCTATGTGTGTTTGGAATTAGGCAAGGACTTCATCTGTGTTTCTAAACTTGGAATGCTCTTCTTGACAAACCAGATGCTCTCTTTCTAAGAGATATGGCAGCTGAATTGCTTGAGGATGACCAAAAACCATGATTCAGCACTTCCCAGGAGACAGTTCATTACTTACGAGCTTGCAAATGTGCATCATGAATATTTGTGAACTGAAGCAGAACAAATTCAGCTCCTTTTAATATTGGTGTGGGAGGAGGAATGGTCTGTCAGATGTCCTCCCTAATGCTCTCTCGCAGTTGGTCACGAGTCCTGAGCTGTTCTAGGCACCGTGTTGCAATCTGTAGCTCAGTCCAGAGTCTGAGCAAAGAGTAGGGTGTGTAATGACTTGCATTAACAGAGAGTTTTGGAGAAAACCCTGGTTATATGTCCAGCTCTAAAGATGTGATCTAGAAAAGCTGATCTTTACTGACCAGGTGTAGAGCTTACATCATTTTGTCTTCTGTATTGATTTTGAGAGGTGAACTAGAACATAGGAACATATCAAAGGCAATACAAGCATATGTTTGCGTTCAGAATTTGTCTGGTTTTGGTTCAATTTAAGTAAGTTTAATTTCTGCATTTTAGCAAGTGCTAATTTAGCCAACTAATTGCAGACGTGTCAGGTGAGGGTATTGAGTGGGACAGCAAATCCTAATAGTTTCATAAGCTTCTAAAGTTACAGATTTTTGTTCAGACGTGCTGCTTCTGGCTCAGTGGTAGCCTGGTGATGATAATTATGTTCTTAGTGGTGCTGCCTTTCTATAACAACAGATGCAGTTTTGCAATAATGCATTCATTATTTGCAGTTAGGAAAAGATTGCTTGCTAGCTAGATTTAAAATTATATTAGTTGTTTGAATACACTGTGGCCAACAGCAATGTATTCTCCACAACTAAAGCACGCAAGATGTACTGGAAGACGTTGGTAGATAATTGCATGTGTATTTCAGATATCACACTTCCTTCTCCATTTTTTTGCATCCAGATCTTCCCTGAAATATCTTCTATGCCATTCTTACCTCTATTTTCAAATTTTAACTTATTTTAATTTATTTTCATAATTTTATTTTAATTTAAAGGTAAGGGCAAACTGCAGAGCTGTATCCTTTGTATTGCCTTCCCTGACTGGCAGGAACAGCAGCAGTTGCATATCATAATTTCTGGTACACTTTTGAGTGCTGGTAGTCCTTACGTTCATACAACAGTCATCTAACTTGATCTTGACACATAGCATCCATTCAGCTGGACCTGGCACATTGGGTTTTCACTGCAAGAATTGCCTCTAGAAGAAGAATATTTTCTTCTGGATTGGATTGTGTGTAGTGCATACAGACTAGACACACATTTTGCATAGGTGTCTGAAGTTGCCTTCAGCCCGTTGCAGTACAGAGAAACTGACAGTACTGTTATTCACTGTAATTTCTTGTACTTTGCTGGAATTCACAACTGCAGGAAAATCTTATGTTTCTGAAAGAGACATTGTGAAAACCTAGATTTGGCGAATGTGTTACCTTTTGGCTTCCATGGTTGTTGCTCAGGTTTGCATTACACCTCCTTATCTGTTTGTCAAGCTAGAATGGAGTTGAACCTAAGGTCAGGACTAATTTTGGCTGAGTAAATTTTTTATATCAATTATTTGAAACATGTACCTTACACAGAGTAGCATGTGTGTCTGCCTCCTTCTGAGACAAACGGAGAATTTAAGTTTCCTTATGGTATTTTATTTAACTTGAAGCAGATGGACTGCAGAAGACTTCACTGCTTAGCATTTTTAATTTGTTCCCTCCCTTCCACGTTCTTAGCAAGGATGATACAGCTGGACCAAGCTACTCAAAAATTTCCTGCATTGCTAGGTCTTAAAATCTCCTACTGTCTCCCAAAACTTGATTCCGTGTTGGAATCTCTTTCATTTCTCATTCCCAGTAAAAATTGATCACCTCATCAGTTTGAAAATACCTTTACAACACTAGTTCTTCATTATTAATTGGAAAGATTGTTTGAGGGTGGTTTCTCTGGTGCCCTGTTTATTACTATGTTTTTACTGATCCAGTGTGTAAGACACTGTTGTCTGCCAGTACTCGTGCAAAATTCAATTCTTTGCTTCAAGCAATAATTAACCATGTTTCCAAATACATTCTCATCCGTGGTTTGTCATCATTCAGTGGTCTTGCTTTGAGGTCAGTTGTTGTCATGCCCCAGTTAGCAAGGAGATTACTTCTGATGGGTGTAAATAATTCTTGGTTTACAGCCTTTCTACATTTCAAAGGACTTAATCTAGATAAGACGTCTCAGCTTTCTACGCTGATAATTTTTACTCTTTTGTGTACAGGTGTTGATAATGTTGCTCATTACGTGCTTTGAGACTACAGTCTCTGGTGGAAAATGTTAAGAATTCCATTGTCCACCTTTGTCCAGCACTTCATACTCTTACAGATTTATGTAGTGAAATACAGTTAACTAGAGCATGACGTTTGCTCTGATGTTTGTTTTAATTCTGAAGGCTGGTATGTCCCGCCTTGGTTACTGTGGTCCTCCTGGAGTCATGATTTTTTGTGACTTTTAGAACTTTTTTGCTACATTAGAGTCCTACATGACCAAATGGAATACAAGTTTTGATTTTGAGAATTCCCTGGTGTTTCTGATAATTTTGAATGAGGAGTTTTTAATTTTCATTCAAGTTTTTGCCTGAATTCAGAATTATAATATGACTGCAAGTACAAAATCTGCCTCAATATTCAATTAATTATTCCCAAAATAACTGCTGGATTTGATACTTAAAGCTTGTGAATTTGCATCTGCAATCCCCTAAAAGAGGGACCACTTGCTACCTCCTCCTTCAGGGTTTCATTTAGTAAATGCCACTCGTGTTCGCACTCTGAAGATTCAGGTGTGTTACACTGCAGAATGCTTCACAGCAATGTGTAGCTGGAAGAGAAGGGAAATAGTAAATATACGAAGGTGGCACTGTCATTTCAATTAAATTTAGATGCAGTTTTTAGAAAACATGTTTTCATGGAAAAAATTGCATCATAATTGTAATAAATACGTACGCCCAATTTAGAAATAATAAAAAAATATAAAATTTATTAAATGTCCGAAAGATTCGAACATGCAATGCCACGATCGAATAAAAAGGACAGAACCAAGCCCAGGGTTAGTACTGGGTGAACAGTGGTCCGACCTCTATCGCATCAGACCTCCCTGTGTTCACCAATCTCTGTCCTTCGAAGTTCACTTTTATACAGTTCTTATGCATAAAGTCTGGAGATGAGCATTCTTTTACTGTTTCCCATATTCATGAAGTGTAGCTTTCAGGTGGACAAAGCATATAATTTTCTATCGCCAGTGGAGATTGCCTGATGAATCGTTGCAGTCCATGTCGTAATACGTAATCTGGGTCGTTTACACCTGGGCTGGGTGGAGGTCCTCGGAGATGGGCCGTCAGCCCTGTCGAGATGGACTGTCAGCTCTGCCGGGAACTCTTCTATGCAGTGGGTGATCTAATCAGAATGCCTTTCTGGCTTTGTGTGAGGTTTTGGTCTTGTCAAAAGGCTAGTTCAGGCTTGTCCTTATTTTATATTTTATAACATAAAATATAACTTTATACACTTTAGCACGAATTCACATATAACAATATGTAAAGACTCTTTAAGTAAACCTCAACGACTTGAATTTTCCCACGAGATGTGGCTGCTGCCCCTCTGGCTCACACATTGTATGGGTCCATACCACAGTCCTCAACTGCAGTTTTAATTTTTAACTATCTTCAGCCTTTCCATTTCCTCCTGCTCCTTCCCTGGGAGCCTCTGTAAGACACTGGCTGACACATTTTTAACTTTTCCCCTGCTTTGTTTTTGCTTCTTTACTTCCAAGTCACATTGTTTTGACATAAGAAAACTTACATATGGGAGGTGCATGATGTGTCTTGTAGGACAGGATACAAACTGCAGAATTCATATATATGGTGATCTAAGCTTACTGTCTTCAAAGGAGTTAAACATTGATCCTCAAATTTATTTTGAGCTTGCATATGTTAAAAGAAGCTAAAATTATGAAAATAAAATAACTTAAAATCTTTACATGATGAGAAAAAACAGTTCCACAGATTCATTGTTGTAATGCATAAATTCACCTTTTTATTTTAGGAAATAAGTGTCCCTTATTTCTGGGCTGAATTTGCCTAGCTTCAGCTTCCAGCCAGGAAAGATCTTGTCATGACCATCCCACACAGACAGCCAAAAGTATCTTTTATTCATAAAAGTGCCAAAATACTCTGTTCAAATTACTTCTCAGTCTTCACTAAGAAGGCTAAGTAGATTAATGGCTTTAGAAGTAGAGGCTTAAGAAGTTAAATGCATACACTTGAGTATATCAGACCATCCAGTTCAACTCCTATAATGAAATTTACCTATCATTATTTATCAGTGTTATTTACATTTTTTACTGTTGACAAAGGCAGTTAGTGGTACGTTTGCGTAACAATTAAATTTGTGTAAACCACATTAAATGAAACTGGTTGTGCTTCTGACCTTCAGTTCACAAACAAGCAGATGAATAAATCAATTGCTTTAAAGCTCATACAAACCTTTCCAAGCCCTTCATGGTTTTTAATATATGGATTTTATTCTTGCATGGCTGGTGGTTCTGAATAAGCCAGTGATTACCTGTGATGGTTTTAACTGTGATACACCTGTATGCACTGCTTAAACTTAATCCAGACAGCAGATTTTTGGTAGGAACATAGATTCTCTTCTGCCTAAAAAGGTAGTCTAAATATGTGTCACGATTTAGTTTTGTATAACCTTCGTTAATAATGGCTACAATATGAAAAGCATTTTTTTTTTACTTATAAGGCAAGATACCTCTGTTATTTTTGTGATTACAGTATTTTTTTTTGTTTGTTTAAAAAAAAAAAATAGTGACTTGTTCCTAGGCTGGCCACATAAGATACTTCTGTCTTTCAGAGGTGTTTACGCAGTGAACAAGTCTGGAACCGAACTGTAATACAGAAAATGTCTGTATGAACTCAGTATTCACCCATCAGGTGACCTAGGGCAAGGCAAGCAAAACAGTGAGAACATTAATCTAGGTTGGTTTTTTTTTTTTGTTTTGGCAGTGTTTTGTTTGTTTAGTGGTGGTTTTAAGCACATAACATAAATTATGTCTTAGTACTATCTCTTCAAAGGTTTTGTGGATACTGAGTTTTCCTGGCTGTAGAAAATAGCAAGGCGTGTTGTTCAAGAAACTTTTCTGAAGTGTTGTTAATCACAAAGAGCCTTCTGGTTCAGGAATAACCCATCATTTGCTTTTCATGAGTCTGGGACCATGTGCTGAAAGAAGGGTCATTGCACTCGTGCCCTGCTCTTAAACTTCTGCCCAGCCACTGTCAGACAGATGTTACAACAGAGGTCTGTCCCCAGACTGCAGACATTGTGTTACAATAGGTGACAGCCCTGTCAGAAGCATCAGAGCAGCAGAATAATTGCACACAAGAAGGAGCTCTCTGAACTGAGCTTCGTTCTATCAAGTGCCAGTGTCCGTCCTCTGTGGATCATATTTAGGGAAGAATATAAGTGAGTGCATTCTTCTGTCAAACTCAGATTGTGTATATTTGGGATTCTGGCCATCTAGAGGACGGAAATTATAAATGGACATCTGATGGTGTCACACTCGGTTGCTCTTTTGACTTAACTCATTCTACCACAGAGGCCGGTATAAAAAGGCAGGAATATGTGACCTGTGTGTGCTGTCCTGGTCTCTCAAACCCCTTCTACTGTAATAAGATGAATTCTTACATATCAATAAGAAACTGAAATCTTGCTTTTACGGAGGCATTTGACAAAGTCATACGCTTCTGGTTTTAAGAGAATGGTCTCTGAAGGGCAAAGTAGAACCAAAAAAATTTCAGCAGCAGTGGCAGCTCTCTCAGATCCCTGATAGTCTAATTCTAATTTTGCTTCTGAGCTTATTTTTGAAGATCATTAAGAGGTGGCACATGTCTTTAACAAATATGCAGTATGGTTATAAAAAGTCATCTAGGTGCTGATAGTGTTCTCCGTGAAAAGAACTCTTAGGTTACAGGAGAGGATGAAAATCTCATTTAACCTTATCTTCCTTTAGGTGCCTAGTCCCATGAAGCAGCATGCTGATAATATAATGTTTCTTCAACAGGAAGAGATGGCAGAGCTCAAGGCACAGCTTTACCTGTTGGAGAAGGAGAAGAAGGCATTGGAATTGAAGCTGAGCACTCGAGAGGCCCAGGAGCAGGCCTACCTCGTCCATATTGAGCACTTGAAGTCTGAAGTGGAAGAACAAAAAGAGCAGAGAATGAGGTCTCTCAGCTCAACCAGCAGCGGAAGCAAGGACAAAGTGGGCAAGGTCGGGAGTCAAGCTACACTTCCAAAGTCATAAACATGATTAATTAAACCCTTCCCATCCCTACTGCAGTCTTTAGCATGTTAATAATTCTCCTCTTTTGTCTATATGCAGATCTTTTCTCTCTTCCCCAGTTGTTAGGTGGTTCCTTCCTTGCTGTGACTTAACAGGACTTTGCAGAATTGGTGTTAAGCCTGGGCTAAAATAAGGGTGTTTTGAGGAGTACCACAAGGCCTGTCTTGCCAAACATACAAGTTGCTGTGGTTGACAGTGTGTTTCGCCTGTTGCCACTCACTGGAAGCACTGGAAGGGAGTCTAAGCAAAATGCCATTCTCCCCTAAACACGAAATGTGAAAAAATGAGCACTCATTTCTGGGAAGCATTTAGAGCATTGTAATGACAATCTCTTTCTCCAAGTCAGATTGTAATAATTTGAGAATGAAGACTTTTCTCCTCTTAATGCAAAATAGTGCAATATAAACAGATTTCTGCATTTGCAGTAATAATTTGCATTAAGAAATAAATACCTTGGAAAACTTTAATTTGTCTTATTTTAGTGCTGTGTCCCCAGAAAATTTTAATAATGTATTTAAAAACAAAAACCAATAGGTACGTCTTTCTTACTTGGTCCTGTCAATACATCATCTGAATTTTTTGATCCTAGTGCTTCTTTGTTTCAAGTGTGGTGTCAAAAGAAATATAAGGAAGGCACTGGCAGTTTTGTGTGCTGTAGCAGAATTCTGCAAGTCGGTGAGCTGTGGTGGTTTAAAAAATATTCAGAGGCATTTGTGAGGTATTAATCTGTTTTAGTCCATTCCTTGGTATGTTGATACACTGCCATGTTGCTGTAGCATTGTGTTCTTTATTTCACCTTCATTTTAAAAGTAGCTGTGAACTAAGAGGCTTTCAGAATTTTCCCATTAAGATGGCCAGTAACTTCTAGTTAGGTGGCTTTTCCTCCTTTCCCAGGAATGCAGTGATGGCACCGCAACACCGCTAACACTCGCTGAGCTGAGACCATACAATGAGAGTGAACTGACTGCTGAGCTGACAAATGCACTCAGGAGGTAAGCGCAGCTTTCCTCACCAGGGACAGGACTTGTTCTGTAGGTCCAGGGAAAGGTTTATTTCTGAGTCTTCACTCTAACCCTCAAGTGGTTTGAAGAATGTTCGGATTTGTCCTGTGAGAAGGAAAATTGTCAAAGTCCTTCTAATTTTCCCCTCTCTCCTGCTGTTGTTCTTTAGCTGATGAAAGTCTTCACGTGGTGCTCAATTCCATTCTCCTTGAGGTTGTCTAAAATTCAGTTGAATTTTGGAAATAAAAGAAACCTCAAAATGGCAGTAATTACCACATTCCGGCAAGATGATGAGACATAAAACAGTGACAAGACTTTCTTGTGTGCATAAAGAAAACCTTTAGTGAAGACGGGATTTGAAGCATGATCTTTGGTTAAGAAGGTTGGCCGCAGGTTAAACTTGGGTAGGAGTTATGGGAGTGGGAAATTGCAGGCATTTTGATGACTCAGATGCTCCATTTGCATCCTGAGTATGTAAGTGGAGCCACAGTTCAATTACAAATGACATTGTGTGAGGCATTAGCTTTCCAATGGGAGAGAAAATTGATGTCTTGACAAACAGCTTTTATCAACAGCCATGTTTTAAGCTTAAGCTTTCAGTACAGTTATACATTAGCTGGATATTTGTTTGTGCAGCAGTTTTTTGTGCACCAGCTATGTGGTAAACTTCATGACAAAGAAATTCACAGTTTCGATAATGGTTTCAGTACTTGTTCCACCTTTTCCAAGAAATGGCTGTCTAATATCTAATCTGGTTCTTATATTTAGAACCTGTCCAAAATGCTGCTAAGAATTTTGGCTGGGAAGAGTGTGTTTTGCTGTAATGGTGTTTGCACCCTCTTTGATGGTGGAATGTCCTTTCAGACAGCTGTGGTGTTTCATTCCTGAGGTGCTTTTTTTCATAGGTGCAGTGTGTGGTGTGCCTAGGGACACTTAAGCCTAAAACGCATTATGTAAAAATGTAAGATCATTACCACTGCAGAATCAATACATCTCATACCATTTGCTTAGTAGTCAGGCAGTTGCTGAGTACTTAGTTTGCATGATGCAGGAAACAAAATTCTGTGAGTAAAATAATCACAACTGTCACTTGTGTGTGGGTGGATAAAACCCATCGACAAAGTAATTTACATAAACATTGCAGAAAGCCAGTGGCCTCCCCCAGATCTCCCACCCTGCAGCCCTGGTGTGAGCTGCTCTACCAGCATTTTCTCCCTTCACTCAAGCTGCTGCTTCTTCCTGCTCTTGTTATTTGCTCCTGGATTTCGAGAAGATGCCAATGACCTTAGTTAGCAGAGGTTTGAGTATAGTCATGAAATGTGGTTTGCTGACAACAGAGAGAAAACAACTTTGCTTTATCTACTAGGCCTTAAGTTGATTAGCATGGATTTCCAGCCAAGGGCCTCGCAAGTACAGTTTGTCAGGCAGAAATGAAGAAGAAAAATAATCGGATTAAACTGTACATAAATTGTGAAGGCTCTCTGTGTAATGGAAATACGACTGTACTAAATGTGATTGCTGCTGCCAGTGGGGCTCAAGCACAGTTCCCTCAAGCTGTGTGGACAGGGTATTTTTCTCCCTAATAAGTGTGCCAGCCAAATCAGGCTGAATGCTTAGCCCTCCTTGCCCTAAAGTCTTGTCTCTGCAAGTCAGTTGAAGGTCTGTCTAGCACATGGAGGAAGCTTTACTGCAACCTGTTTAGCCACAGCTATCTAAAAAATAACAGCAGTCCCTAACTGCTATTCTGGATAAATAAGCTCTCAAATATCAGAATGACATTTATACCATCACAAATCCACAAAAGAGTTCTAAAAATGATCAAAGTCCTTTTTTCTCTGCAGCTGTATCCTCCTCACCTGCCAAAGTAGGACCAGAATACAAAATTAAAAATATTTGTCCCAATAGCTGTGTTTGCTGAGGGGTGGGGGGGAGATGTGGAGCAAGTGCATATTATGCTCTGTGGTGCAGAGGCAGTATTTAAATGCCAATGTACAGGAGGCAGAACATTGACATTTAAACATTGGCATTTAAATGTTTCAGCAGTGTTTCAGGGTTACAATTCGTGCACATGTCCAGCAATTGGTCCTACCTGTTGTTTCTCCAGTCAGTAGACACTAGTGCCGGGGACAACAGCTGCAAGGATAGGGGCGAAAATCTTTTTGCTTTTGAGCCTGTTCATCAGAGCATGTGATACCAATCAGCAGCCCTGCTTCCTGTCCCCTCCTCATCCTGTCATTACAGAGGCTAAAGCTGCTCACCCCCTCTACTACTTTCCCATTCTGTCCTTCTGTTGCTGTTAAATTGTCAGGTTCTTCTCAGCTAACTGAAACAGAGTGAAACCCAAATAAAACAGCAGGATGTAGTTACGGTTTGGGTTTTGGTGTTGTTTGGAAGCATTTATTTACGCAGTCTGCGAATGGCCATGCAGCAGAACAGTCTCATCCACAGAGCTAGGCTGGCTTCTCTCTGCAGATGAGGATTTTTTTGTAAATCTGGAATCCAGCACTGTGTTGTGAAGCTTTTGTTAGTAGTGCCTATAAGCAGAAATTCAAGGCAGAAGCAGTTCTTCATCTGTTGTGTCATAACATACTTGTTCTAGAACAACTCAGGATTTCCTGTAGTAGTGCTCAGCATTAAAACCCATCTTTTTACAGAATTCACATTTCTTTTACATGGTCGCTATGCTAACTGGGAGAAATGTAAATTACCTCTAAGTCCTATGCTGTTAAAGTTACATCTAGGTTAACGATTTTCTGGTAATGCAGGATAAGCTCACTAATTTAGAGACGCATCCTGTTCCAGCCAAATGTAAACACTTTCTGCCAGAGCCTTTAACAGTTTTATTTTCCCTTCTCTCTTTTCCTGATGGAATGATGAAGTGCTTTAGTGGACATGAAGCCTCTTCTTTCTTGAGTTTGACACATCCATAAACAAGCTTCTTGGCAAGAAATACCTTATTCTTGTGAGGGCAGAAATGTGTTCTCAGCAGCCTCATGGTCTGGTGCTGACACCTTGATGATTGTGCCAGAGGCCAGTTTTACAAGACAAGATCTGTTTGAATACCCCAAAATCAGACACGTGACTCAGTCTCTGAGGGAAGACCTTAAAACAGTCTCTTCTTTGCTGGTTTGTTCTGCTCTGCTGGAGCAGGGCTTGATGAGTTTGTAGTTTAGTAGGCACATACCAGGTTATGCATTAATGCAGGTAGATGCATTAGGGGTGGCAGGAAGGAGGTAGTAATAATTCCATCGTGCTTTAGAAGGGTGATGATAATGGTGATAGAACTGATCTTTTCTTCTGCTAAGTTCTTTCATTCTGTGAAAAATGGCCAAGCTGGAAAGACTGAAACTTCTCCCTAGGCCTTGCTACAAATGCTTTGATCGTTGAGGTCCTCCTATGGTCTCTCCTTGTATTTCCGGGTGCTGATACCTTTTCTGTCTATGCAGGGTTGTATTTTATTCATATATTTAGAGAATCATTTATAAATCATTAAAATACTTGGCCAGGAAGGATCTAGCAGTACCGGGAAAGGACTATGGCAGGCAAAACACTCTGTGACTCGACTGACTGTTCAGACCTCAGCTGCATCATCATTTGGCACAAAATTACAATCCTTGATGACCGTGCATGGTTACATGAATTGTGTCAGTCTAGACATGTTTCAGTATCTCCCTCACAAAAGAGTGACTTTCCATCTGGCAGCACTACAAAGGAGCTTTATATTTACCATGCCTGATGACTTCTAAACTGAGAGATAACGTAGTGAGTGATGCTGCTAATTGTGAAGTCGCTGTGGAGAGAGGAAGTGAGTAGTAATCAGTAGGACTGGCAAACAGCTCTTTAAATGTTAACAAAAAGTGCATTTTGCACAGAGCTGTGGTCCCGCCTCTCTGGTGTGGAAACTGCAGGTATTTCTAGTAGGACATAAAAAATGCATCCTATTGCAATAACTTCCTTGTGTTTATTGAGACAAGAGCAATGTTTGTTGCAGTCTTAGGTCCTTATCCTTGTCTGAAGACCGCAACCATGTTTTGTGCCAAACTTCTGTTCAGAGAGCAAACATTTCAGTAGAAAGCTGGGCCACGGCATAGCAGTGACTATTTCCTGACATAGTGTCAGTGAGAGAGAAATCAAGCTACCTTCCTTTATCTTAAATTTCCATCAACTTCATGTGGTGGCATCTTAGCTTGGCATGTTTTCAAGGGCCAACCTTAATTTCGTGATAGCAGGAGTCAGTAAAAGCATCACTGAAATTCAGGCCTATCATGGGCATCAGTAAGGCTGTCTCAGAAATGGAAATAGAAATGCCTAAAACACATCATACTATAATCATTCAGATTTGAAATTACTCTTTAGACTTCTACTGATTTGTAAAAGCCTCTTCTTCTTTGACCAAGGTACAGAGCAAACATGCAGTGGGTAAAAGTGGGGGGAGGGAGGCAGGGGTTTGTGTTCTGGACCTACTGATGCATCCTCAGATGCTTTCTGTCAGTGTTTGCTTGTTTCTGTTCTCCAATTATCACATCAATTAAATGAGGAGATAAGCAATTCTGAGGCAGCTGAAAGCAGACACTGGTATGGATTGCAGTCATCGCAAGTTTCAGAGACGTCTCTTTTTTGTGACTGTGCAATATCCTGCTGTGGTTTCTCCTTGGCTGCCTGGGGGCTTCAGGAGGCATGGCCTGTCTCTGGAAATCCCTCTGGAGAGTCCCATGAGAGAAACAAGAAGAGAAGTGACTCATGGTGATATCAGGGACAGATTCCTTAGAAGCACCTCGAGTAGCTCTTTTTACCATATGCCTCATAGACAACCATAATTTGTCTTTTTCTCTGTTTTTGACATGGAGTAAGTAGTTCGTCTTACCACCATGTGGTTATCTGAACTGCTGAGCTGCTGTGCACTTGGATATAGTCGTCACAGGGAGCTCCAAATAGCTCCAGGTCTGGAGAGCTTCCAGGCTGGGCTGGCAAAGCTGAGTGGGAGGTTTGAGCAGTGAGTGTGGCAGGCATGCTGCTGCCTCCTCCAGGGCTGTTCTCCTGTTTTGCTGCCAGTATGTTGCTTCCAGGACCACACCTGGCCTGTCTCCCCACTGCAGGTGGTGTAACACATGCCAGTGGTATTGTCTGGTTTTTGAGATCTGTTCTGAGCATCTTGACAATCAGCAAAAAAAGCAGTACAGTATTTTACACCAGCAAAGTGGTTTTTAAAGCACCCTTTGTCACCTCTGCAGTCAGGAAAGGCCTCCTGTGCACAGGTCACTGGCAGCACGGGTGGTGCTTCAGCAGGTGAGCCAGGACAGCATGGCATTCGAAGAGGGTGGCTTTCTTGGCATTTATGTAGTGTTGCTTTGTTGCCTCTTTAAAACATTTATTATATTCTGGTTGTTTTCCTTAGCAGGCCAAGCCAGACCAGTGAGGCAAGCATGCATTCAAATTAGCTTGGGGATTCTGCATGCCATCCTAACATAAGATGTTAGTTTAAACTGCTGATGAAAAGAGAATTTATCTGCATTCCTTTTAAATGTCCAGCTGTTACCTCCTGAGAGGGGAGGAGTCAAATGCCTAGGAAAAACAATTGTGTCACCCTGTTCAACTGGAAAAGTCGGAAGGGAGTGAGGGATGGTGCCAGGCTCACTACAGCAGGAGGATATCAGGGGAAGGAGTAGGAGTGGAGTGTGGGATGGAAGGTGTGTGCCTTCCATTCAAAGCAGGGGCCTCGCAGATAGCTATGGACTGTGCAGGAGGTGCCTTCCCGCCTTCCCCTTCCCCACCCCCAGTGGCCTGGGGCTGCCCTGCAGGCATGGGTAGTTCTGCCAGGGATCCTCGGGCCTCTGTCCCTCTGGGCTGGCTGCTCCTGGTGGTGCTGCGTTAGGGCTTTGAGCCTGCAGAGCTCAAGGGCAGGTGCTGAGCTGAACCTGGTCGTTCCACACCTCAGGGGGAGCCAGGGTTTGAAGGGGTCTGCCTGTAGCTGATCTCTTTTGATGGATAAGAGGATGTGCCCTAGGGATGGCAAGACTCCTCTGCCTGGCTGTGGGAAAGCTTCTTACCTCTTCATTTGGAGAGAGCTCACTGTTCCTCTTTTGCTTCAGATTTGGCAAGAGCTGTGGTGCTCTTGACCCCAGGGCAGAGGGGTGGTGGCTGGTGCTTTCACAAGACAGGGAGTTAGCTGGGTGCACTCCAAGCCAGGGGCAGAAAAATCAGCTTTCTGTGTGCCAGGGAAGAGCAGCTTCCTGTTTGCAGCACTGGGGGAATTTTCAATGAAATCAGCAAGAGCAGGAAAATCTGGGAAGACTTCTAGAAGCACATGAAACCTGAACATGTCTGGAAAAGCCCAGACTGTAGGGAAAATATAAAGGTGCTCATGACCTTGCTTACATTACTGTGTGCCAAACATGGTGTCAGTGTGTGGAGGCCAAATTGACAGAAACACAGTTTCCTTTATGGCCCTGGCAGAATTCCCCACTCTCCGAACTGGTAGCATTGAAACCAGAGAACACGAGTTAGCCCCTTCCTATTCAGCCATCCTGAAACAAAAAGCCCTTGAAAACCACTATGCAACTGCCCACTGAGTGTTTTGATTGTGAAAATACCAAACAAAAGTCTTTATTACCAGCATATTAGGCATTTCTCTGAAAATAGTGTTTTTAGCAGATGATGTAGGCTGTAGGCCTTTGAATGCACTCATTCTGAGCTTTTCCCTGGAAAGGGAGCAGTCTGGGATTTCCCCAGCTGACTTCTCAGCAGCAGAGAGCCCTTGTGCTGGAAGTGAGCCATGCCCTCAGATCATCGGCTCGTTCCCTCTTCTGGGAATACTTGCTCATTTTCTCTGTGCACATGAAGTGTTGTGGCTGTGTTTTCTGCAGCTCCAGCTTGCAGTAGCCACTTGGAGGAGGAACTGTTGGGATAAAAAGCTCTGCTGACTTCTGCAGTCCAATAGACTTGTGAGTCAGGGGCTCACAGAAATTGTGCTTTCCGAAAAATATTTGCTTCTCCTTTCCTCTTCCCATCAAAATACACAGATAAGTGCTTTCCTGGGATACACAGAGGTCCATATTACAGCCCTGGGGCACAACAGCAGTGTGAGTTTGGTGTGTATGTTGGATTTTGGACCTTGGACTCTGCAAGACTGTCTGGCAGCAGCAGGCTGTGCCTACATCAGTAGGATGTTTCCTGTGTCTGTCACATCAAGTGCAGTTCTGTCCCTGGCTTGCAGCTTTGACATGTTCTCATTGTGGACACACGCTTCATATGCAATATTGAAAATATTCTGCCATATTAAGCCTGTAGTGGCTGATTTTTCACATCCTGCAGTCAGGAAAGTACTGTGGTGCTGGAAGTCCCCTTAGGACACGTCGGGATTCAGTATCACTCCTGTTCACTGCCTAACTAAGCAGTTTTGAAGAGAAACAAGTATGGACAACTCTCTCTGACCAAACTGAGGTGATCAGTGATAGAAACTGAGGGAAGCAGGAGGAGTCAGCATTGCGAGGCATGGGGTTCTTACCAGCCTGTGAGGTACAGCTCTGAGCTCTCATCTGCTACTCAAACAGAAGATGCAGCACCCTGGGGAAAACCTTAGATGTTTTTAGTGTGTAATAGTCATTAACCAAGTGCATCTTCATTTCCCAGAGTAAACCAAGGTGTTTGCACTGCCTTTACTGTTGCTGCTGCGTCTGGCTACTCAGGTGTGACTTGTTCTGTGAAATGTCTCTTGAAGTAAGGATATTTAGATAGGCAGTTTTGAAATTAGGAACAGGTGTAAAAGTAGATCCCTATGGGTTGTTTTTTTCAGATTTTTGTGACATTTCAGCACATGCAATCAAACCACCAATTGCTTTCCATGAGATTAAGGTTGAGTAGATATTATCTAGTGCTGTTTCACTGACTTCAAGACATCATGAAAAGCCAAAACAAATCAATGTATTTTACTGGTGCCAGTATAAATTTGAGTCATCTATGGATTTGAAGTATTACCCACTGTTTCCTGTTTGGCTAGAAGGTTCAGAACTGGCATCTCAAAAGATGTTTAATTACATTAAACAGGGTGCTTACCACTCTGCTGGCTCTGTGTCTTTGACAAGCAGCAAGACAAGGATGTTCTAGACCAAATGTAAAGAAATACATCTCAGGACTGGTTGAAAGGTGTGAGTGAAAAACAGACAAAAGGTGATACAATTGTTTTTTCAGGTAACAGTCACCATAGCAACCAAACTTTACCATGCATGAAAAGTTCCTCAAAGTCTTTCCACTGTGTTTCTTTACCACCCAGCTTTTGTTATAGCAGGTGTGTGAAGGACTTCAGCTGCACTGAACTGTAGCTCTACAGGGCTCTTTCCCATGGGACTGTGTGCAGTGTTTTCACAGCTATACCTTTTCTTGCACATGATGTTAAATCAGCCTCATGTGGTTTTGAGATTTCTCTGCCCATCCAAACACTGTGCATGTTTATTCCACTGGACTTCCTGTTCACATTAGGTTGTCGTGCTGGGAATGGTGCTACTGAGCCTGCCCCAGAGCCTCTGGCTGTGGCAACCTTTGGAGCAGAGAAGCACCAAATTTACCCT
Source organism: Aleadryas rufinucha (assembly GCA_013397815.1). Taxonomy (NCBI): domain Eukaryota; kingdom Metazoa; phylum Chordata; class Aves; order Passeriformes; genus Aleadryas; species Aleadryas rufinucha. The sequence continues at coordinate 164,571 of VZTH01011546.1, forward strand.
ACTCTGTTCTGTCACATCAGTAGTGCCATGCCACAAACGCATTAGGTCTGGCCTCTGCCACATCTCATCTTTTCTTGTGTATATTCTGGGTCTTTTTCTTCCTGTTTTCTTTGCAGAACACAGATTTTGGCTGTAGACTGTGCTGAGCCTTTCTGATGGCTGAGATAGGATATAAAAATTAAGATTTACTTTTGGGGTGGATGGCAGTGAACTTTTAACTGTGAGGGAGAAGGATTGCGTTATGAAAGCAGAGAGCGTGTTCCTTCAATGAAAGGATGTACAAAGAATACTGATGATCCTTCATCAACAAGGGCCCTCTTATGTCCTTTTTAATCTGGCTGGTAAACCAGCGCCTGAGTGTGTTGGGATAGACTGCTAACTTGGAATATTTCCCCGGATGACTTTGTGAAAGCCCTTCTGTTGCTGCTGGAGCCGGGCGCTGTCCTTCTCTCTGGTGATAAAAGGCTGCCATACCCAGGCCTTCCTGGGAACTGCAGGCTACTGAGCTGGGATTTCAGGAGGATCCGTGTGGTCTGTGCAGAGCTGGGGAAGCTTTTACAAACTTCAGGGTATTCATTCCCGTTGGGCTTATATGGGAGCTGGCAGTTGTCTCATTAGTGAGATGAAAACAAGTGTGCTCATATAGCAGCACTGCAACAAAGCAGGAGGGAGAGCTGGATCACTGGAGAGTGGTTCTAGGCAGCAAATCACAGACTCCATGTAAACACGCAAAGTTCCCAAGTGTAAGGTTTGATGCCGCAAAATCTGTGTCCCAGTTGAGCCCAGCTCCATGTCATTCATAAAACACCTTTTTTTTCCCTTCCCCCCCCGCCCCTCTTCTGAATCTTACTCTTTTTTTCTCTGGGCTATGTATGCTGAGAGTTTGGGTCACAGAGAAAAGCTCCTGGAACAGTCCCATGTGTGTGTAGGAGTGGGCTGAGCAGACATCAGCCATCAGCTCTGCAACAGGGAGCTCCACAGGAAGTAGCACCTGCCTCATGCCACATGTTTACCTGAGAAATGCTTTTTAAACCCAGCTTAATCTCCAAGCTGTAATGCTTGCTCCTGCCCAGAACTTGTCTTGTCCACTTTTTCTTTTCCTCATAGACATACTGGTAATATGAAAATATTATAAGGTACCTTATTTCCATTTTGTCACACATCATGTAATTAGTTTTTGGTTCAGAGTTGGGAAGTAAGTACTGAAAACTATATTAGCATTTTATGTATCTTTGTGCATATTTCTTAGTGTGATTTAATGCATACAAGACCATGATCTACCAGAGAAGTTTGTTTACTCTTTTGTCTGCTTTGTCTCTGATCTTGAATTCTAAAATGGTGAATGTTATAAATATCAATCTTTGGAAAAGTTTAATGTAAGAACTACCTCCTGTATTATCCTAGTAGTAGTATGGAAAATATTTTCAGCATGTCCGCCCAGCACAGGACAACTATTGATGCACTTCCAAGCTGAAAGGTTATTTCTGTTTTGAAAATAGTTTTCTACCTCCTTTTCTCCTGATCCAGGGAGAAGAAACTGAAAGCAAGAGTGCAGGAGTTAGTGAGTGCTTTGGAGAGACTCACAAAGAGCAGTGAAATCAGACATCAGCAGTCTGCAGAATTTGTTAATGACCTTAAAAGGGCAAACAGGTAAAGGATCTACCAGCAGATGGATACACCATTGATTTTTTTTTTTTTCTGTGTTCTTGCAAAGCACTGTAATAGTCCTCTTAGCTTAATGAGAAGTTTCTGGATCCTCACATTCCATCCCCACGTTGACACTTTAGGGTTATAGTTAGAGATGGGGGAAGGATAAACCTCCCATGCAGGCCACTGACAACTACATAGTTAAGAACAGAAAGCAAGGAAGTAGGTTAATCTTAATGGAATTACTACTAGTGATTGCACAATTAAAAAAGCAAACAAAAGAAAAGATGTATGAATCTGTTACTTTGTTTGAAACTGCTCCCTTTTCTTTGGCTCCAGCCTCTTCATTAATAAACTGTCTTGGAAAATCACATCTAAATTCTGTTGCTCACTCAGGGCATTTTACTTGCGCTCTGTTTGGATGGCATAGGACTATGGTGGACTGCAGCTGCCCTTCCTGCAAGCAGCCTGCCACCCACAATGTAGTTTTCCTTAAAGTATATTTGAAAGCCTTTGTGGTGAGAAGCAGCACCCTTCTCAAGCTTTCCAACCCAGTCAAGGTGAAGGCACACAAGCTATTCAGCAGCTAGCAAATTAGCACAAGATGCCATCCTCTGAATGTAAATCTTATTTTTTGTAAGTGAAAAATGCAAAATCAGTCCTGGGTTTTCTAAGCAGATTCTGGCCATGCAATGTTTTTATAAATCATATTTAATGTTGTGGTATCTTGACTCACAAACAGTGCTTTGAGAGGTCATCAACAGCAACCTCCATTTGCCTCTTTGAACCATGTTTAGTTTTCTTTATCAGTTTACTGGTAAAGGTGTGTACTTTCCCCAGGAAAGACACAGACATTAGCATTGATCTGGGTTTGGATCAAGCAGTTTGGATCTTACCCATTTTAAAGCACTGGTAAATTTTGGGAAGGTGATCAGTACCCAGCCTTTGGAGTTCCCTGAAGGTGGGGCTTTGGGGTGGATTTTTTGTACCACTTACTCTGAACAAGCCTGTTTGAATTACCTTGTATGCCTTGTGTTTTTAACAGCAACTTGGTAGCAGCTTATGAAAAAGCAAAGAAAAAGCATCAAAATAAGCTGAAGAAACTGGAATCACAAATGATGGCCATGGTGGAGAGACATGAAACCCAAGTAAGAATGCTCAAACAAAGAATAGCTTTACTGGAAGAAGAAAACTCCAGACCACACACCAATGAAACTTCACTTTAAATGCATCTCTTTAAAGGATGCTTAGTGCCATTACAACTTTCTTTCTTTTGGAGGTTGACTTTTAGGTAGCTTCAAATGCTAAAAGCTCTGATTGTCAATGTTGACAAAACTTAAAAGCACCTGCTCTGGCATCCCAGAGAGGTGTCACGGGGATAATAAAAGTGTTAACCTTAAGGACTGTTTCATAATGTAAAATGGCAGTGCCTGAATCATGCCACAATTGTGTACATTGTCTGTGTTATGTCTGTATTCATACAGCTTCTCGTCCATTTTATCAATGTCTTGTGGGTGAGTGTCACACAGCAGAATAATTCATGTTAAGAAGTTTTCATTTGTGTAGTTTGGAGATCATATGAGAGTTTTCCCAATCCTGGAGCTCCCTCTGCCCACAAGTCCATACTGTAGCCTCAAGACTCGCTGTTGTGGTTACACCACCAAGCAGACAGCTCCAGGCTGGCTGGCTTTTTATTTGCACCCTGCTTGCAGTTCTGCTGCTCACAGTGCAGATCAAGTAGGAAAACTCCTGTTGATTTGGGAAAAAACCAAGAAAGCGTAGTTGCATCTCTGAAAATTATGATAAAGGTGTATTTCTTACTGTGTGTAAGAGGGCCAAAGGATGTGGGTTTCACCATGTCACACCGACAGCCTGTGCCAAGAGTGGGTAAGAAATTACAGGAGACCTCCTGGTATTTATATTGCATGGTGTTTGCAACTACTTTGTAAAAAAAGTTGTTTTTTCTTGCTGTATACACTATATCCAAGGTTTTCTTTAAGAAGCTGGGCCATTTTTGTCATGTGTATTGTGCTTATTACAGCTTACTGTGATCAAGAGGTAGAATGTCTTCTTTTTATACTTTTTTTTTGACCAAAAAAGGTACTTATAAGAAATGTACCTGTTAATACTGAATACATAGGCACAAAACTATAAATGTGTAGATGTATGGATATCCAGCCACAAACAGAATGTGAATGGAGAAGTCTTACAGCTTCTTAGGTTAGTTTTTGTTACTGCTAACATTCTCTTGTTGAAATCACGTATTACTGTATTATCAAACTGACTGAAGTGCAAATTTTGGATTGTTAGGTTAATGAACATTAAGGAAATTATGGGGATCAGGTTGATTTCTGTAGGGGTCAAAATACAGGAGTCTGCCATAGCACCTGTTATATTCAGAATCTTCTTATTTTTGACAGTATGTAAAACAGCTTTATGTGTGTTTTAAAAAGCCAAGCTAGAGTCCCTTCACTATGCTAGCCTGCTGCTGTGTTATGCCTCTGCTTTGCATCTTCCAGGCTGATTTCCAATGAATCTGATTTCAGGAGATGTTTATCCTTTTTGCTTTACATGTTGAGTTGCACCTCAAGTTTTTTACTAGCGTATTTAGAGTTATGATAACTTCTCTCATTTATTCCTCCCACTACTAGTACTAAGGAAATACTTTTAGAGGACTTTTTTTGCCTACTGTTAGGTTAGGTCAGGCAGACAACATAGTTGTGGGAATTTGTGTTCAGAATATGGCATTATTGTTAAGTCTTGGTTACGTCTGGAACTGTAGCAGTTGGTTTTCCACCTCTTACTACTGTAGCTGCTGTTGTCTTCTATCCTTATGTATTCCTACTTCTCTGGAGTCTGATACATCATCCACAAAGCCAGCATCACATGTGATTGATTGCAACAGCAAATTAAAACAATGCTGATTTCAACATTTTTAGGTAGTGATGTTCTGGTTTTGATCAGTCCTCTTTCTCAAAAAAATTGCACTTCTTAATTTATAATGTGAATAGAAATTTTTGCAAATTAGTCTCTTGAGGGAGGAGGCACATTGATTTCTTCTGTCTTTATGGTTCTGCTTAGTAGCTCTCTGTGATGTTTCCCTTTTTTGGCCTAATTTTCTCACCCCTAGGAAGATGAGGGTTTGCCATCAGCTTCGGTGGTAGCTGAGCACACTTGTTCTGAAGAAACACAAAGAAAAGTATCTACCATGTGCTGTGGCAAAAATGCAGTTACACTTTTGTCTTCTGGCATCTGCAACACCCATGTGACTTGAGGTCACCTCAGAGTGTCCACGTGAAATACCTTTCACTGAATAGGACCAGAAACCACTACTGCACTGGGCTGCCTCTTAGGCTCATTTTTTCTCCCCCTATTTAGAATAATGGAATCACAGAAAGGTTTGCATTGCAAGGGACCTTAAAAAGCATCTTGTTACAACCCCCTTCTGTGGGCAGGACATCTTCCAGTAGACTGGGTTACTCCAAGCCCCATCCAACCTGACCTTAAACATTTTCAGAGATGGGGCAGCCACAACTTTTCTGGGCAACCTGTGCCAGTGCCTCAGCACCCTCACAATAAAGAGAGTCTTCCATAAAATATTCAGATACTCTAAATACAGAGGCATAAAAAGCTGCTGCCTCAGTGCCTTTTCCAGGCCTAACAATTTGCTGATTCTGTTTCACTACGTTTAGCACATATCTTCCCTGCCAACTGTGCTCTAGAAGTTCTTCAGAATAAATTAGAAATCATCAGTAAATGCAAACCACTCTCATTTTTTCCCCATAAGGGTTGTAGATGAAAAAGCAGCACTGGTACCATCCAGCCTCAGCAGGAGCCATAGTTTGGCAGACAACCAGTTTACTTATTTGCCTCAGCAAGCAGCTACTGCATCATTGGTTGGCATACTGGAAAAGATCAACAGGGAAGTGGTCACAGGTTTAATGTTATTGTGAAAACTGTTCAATAGTGATAATCAGCTGCAGCTCCAGGTGTACCCCATTAAAATGGCACCAACCTTCAGAAAAAAATGCCAAAAAACCCCATACTCCTTTTGTGCAGCTCTGAAGTACCAGCACACCAGAAATACCTGAGTGTGCAGTGCACCATCAGTTACAGCAACTTAACTGTCTTAATGCTTGTTGCAGAAATAATAAATTTACAAAGCAAGAAAGAGGTGGTTCTTGCCAACCTAAGTTCATTCACGAATTAATGACTGGACTTTTTTTGATTTTCTTAAGTAACCAGAATGCATGAAACTTTGTATTTCTCAGAGTGCTCAGAAAAAATACTTGCTTTTTTTCTAATTCTATGGCATATAAATCTTCACCAGCTTGAATGTACTGTTAGCTATTGCAAAGCACATGTGACTGAGTTTGCATTCATATCATGTTCTACTGGTTTTATTAGAATTTTCTCCTCCTTTAATACTACACCATAAATTGTAACTTTAGAAACTTTTCACCTTACTGAATTAGCTTTAAATGTGTTCGCTACCTTTTAGTTTCCTAGCAGCTGTAAAATAGCTATTTTGTGTTCATTTGATATAGAATTGTAAAAACTGCATTTATTTATACAGAGGCATTTATAATACTTATTTTACAAATGTTCTTATATTCTGAATAAATTTCTAATCCTGTTTCTTTGCCTTGGGAGTTGTTTCACCATGGCTTTTCACCTTACTGTTGAATGGGACTGCCTAAAAATATATTGGCACAAAGCTATCTCATCTTGAAGGTAAGTTACTGAGGGAGATGGTTTGACATTGTCAGGGAAGTTCACATAGTAGAGCCATGAAAAGTTGTTAAGAACTCAGATCTGGCCACAGGTTTTAGCTGGGCTCAAGAACATCAGTACTTCTTCCCACAGACCCTCTACAGCTTCAGTGAACACTTGATAGAAATGGAAGGGCACATGTGAAACTGTTTCCACACATCCAGTTCTTTTAATAACACGTTATATGAACCAAAACAAAAAGAAAACAAAATACTCAATATTACATAAGTATTCTAAAATCACTGATTGAAGTTCACATACTTCCTTTCTCCAGTCTGTCTAACACATTTTTAATTCTTTTTTCCAATGTGTTGAATGGGCTCCTCATCCACCTTTACAACTGACTTTAAAAAATACTTCATTTCCTGGCACAAGCTCTAATCACTGCTGCTGACTGGCTTAAGGCAACACATAAACATTCTACAGTGAAAGAAGAACCTGTAGCAGCAGCACAGGCTTCACATTTCACAATGACCAGCAATCCGTATATTCATACTTCAGTACTTCAATAAGTTTATTTATAAAGTAATTTAATTTTACAGAGGAAAAAATAACAATATAGAAGAAAATGCCAACTTAGTCGTAGTCTCTTAAATGGTGTGCTTCAGTTTCTGAATCAATTCATAACAAACAAAATCACAATCATCAGTACAGCGGCTGTTACAGGTAGTTACAGATTTTATTTAATACAATTGCTGTCTAATGCAAACTTTCTTCAAAAGAACATAATGGAAGCTGAATAAAATCTGTAATGATTTTAACCCTTTAGCTGTACATACTTCCTACTTAATTAGCACTGATGTGCCACTTACACACAGAGGAAAATTGAGTTCTTGAGCTTTAAACAAGCAGGAAGACATCACCCTTCATGCATGAGCCATACCACAGAGCACTGGCTCCTGTTTTCTGTGAGGCATGCAGTGCTGCCCTGAAAAGCGTCATTGTTTGGAAGCAATACCCAAGTCTGGGTCCTGGAACGTGAACACCAGTCAAGTATTCTGCCTGAATTAACAACCCCACAACTTCTGGGCGGGGTCTGCTTTGCTTTTTAATGGTAAAAGTGCCTTGCAAACCCAGCTAAACTGCTCCTCAGGGATGAAGCTCACCTTCCACATAGTGCAGTGCCATGCAGACACAGTGAAGTTCTGTTGCAAGTACTGGCATGAGAAGTATTTGCTAAGAGTTCTTAATCATGCAGTTTTCCATACTTTTTCTGCATAACAAAATTATGTACCCAACCAGTAAGATAAATATTTAATCTCCACAGTTTAATAATTTTGATCAAACATGCTTAAAAAAAATTGCAAAGTTTTTCTCACCGTTGGAAATGTGTCATAGAGAACTGTGTTTTGCAGGATGTGTTTTCTTAAAAAGCTATGAATGCCTTATTTTAAAATGATTATTGCTCCATGAGCGGTAATCATTTTCTTAAAGGCACTGAACTGTAACCCATACTGGAAACAAGAAGCTAATTCTTCTGATCAATAATATAAATGCTTAGAAATGACAAAATACTCTGTTTTCAGCAAAATCCATAGAGACCTTTTCAAATTTAAACATTCTGTACTCTGTGAAACGTTTACTTAAAAGGAAGCGCTTTTTTTCCTGGAAGAATTGAAGGAGGACTTGAAGACACTTTTGACTTCCCAGAAGCATCCAGAGCTGAGAACAATTTAAAGATAAGGGTTTCTGTAAAGCTGAATCTGTACAAAAAAGTTAAGTCTCACTGAACCTAACATTTTCAATGGAAAGACAAGTTAAACCCCAAGCATTTTGTTTTATTGTACTGCTACCAATCCAGAATAGTTCCTCTGGTATAATCTTGAATATGGCCAATGTAATTGTTGTTTATGTTGACTTCCTTTTAACTTCACAACCTACATGAAAAAGTGAAATGCACACACAGCACAAATCCTACTGCATCTATCAGTGCTTACGTACAGGATTAAGAACAGTGCAAATACTAGCATGTAGCCTACTTCCATTCTTGAACTACACTATTGCTATAAATGCATAAGAACAAAAACCTATTATGGAAGAGTTTCTAAGTCTAATTTACTGTAAAAGCACCTTCAGTTAGTTTGTATAAATTTACCATATCTTAAATAATTTTGGTTGTTTCAAAAGCTGAAATATTGTAATAACAAAAACAATTTGAAATTATGAAGTCGTGTATAAGCACCAGATTATTTAACATTTACAGTGCAAGACTTAAAATCGGTTTATTTACAGAAATAAAATCAAGAAGAGACACTATTCTACTAATTCTCAGTAACTATGAGCTTCCTAACACATTTAGAATATAACCTCCTAACTTAAAACATGAAGGCACCTGGCTTTACCTCTGGAAGAGAAACCTGTTGCTCAGAATTTGTAATAAAACCCCAGGTATCTGAGGATTAAGCAGCCCACTGACCCCACAACTGGGCAGCCAGTTTCCCCTGGAGCAGCAGTGCTGTCTTGGACCACAGGATACTGGAGTTTGGATTCTTAATGTAGACTCTTTGCTCTTCACACCATAATGGCATGAGTGCAAAAGCAAATCACTACATTAAGTAAAGGTTGGAAGAACTGTGTTCTTATCTGAAATTACAATCTGAGAGCAAGTATGATAGAAGTAGCCAGACCCAAAGCCTGCCTTGTTTTTAAAAGTAACTGTAACATCTCTAACAGCCACAGGTAGGTGAAGGAAAAACACTAAGTATTGTTCTCAAATCACCAAATTAGTTCAGGAAGGTTGGAGCACAGCACAGAAGCCTGCAACAGTGATTAGGCCCAAAATTTAATTAGAAACTATTTATGCATGTTTGGTCTAAAGAATTTATATTGTGTTAAAAAATAATACTTTGATTGTGCAATAAATAAAGCTATTTCCCCCTCTCCTTCCCAGAACCACTGTTGCCAGACTTCAAACTGCGCAAGACACAGTTACTTTCAAAAGCTGGATGATCGATGTACATCAAGGAGCTGAAGTCAGCAGCACTTCAGTCACTTAACTGGGCAGGCCACTCTTCAGTCCAAGGTCAAAGTATAGACACATTCTGAGAAGGAGAGATGCTAAAATCCTCATGCTAAAGCAGGGAGTTGATGTAGTACTAGAAACTGCACACTAGTACCAGATTCCTAGCACCACAAAGCTGTAGGTTTTTTTGTTAAATGTTTGTTTACTCCATAAGTTGATGCCAAGAACATTGACTGACCATTCATAATCTGAATAACCCCCAACATGGCAGCATTCTCAAATTGACAGTGTTTGTTTTTCAAGTATCTCGACACCAGCTCTCGAGTTTGACATGCAAACAGTTACTATTTCCCTGTGTCTAGCTCCCATAAAGTGAAAACTCACAGAACTAAAGCCTGTATCTCACTTGCTATTTCTTCACTGTTTTGAAAGACAATGTAAACAGTACTTCTAAACTCAGAAATACAATTATAAAAGGATGGTGAAATAAGAACACAAAATACAGTAAACAAAACGTTCACTGCGCAGGGCATGACGGAGCCCACCATGTGGATCACATGCCACCACACTTACATAGTTCTAGAATAAACCTTACTAAGAAAGCAGAAAGCAATGCTACTACAGGAAATGGTACCCTTATACTAAGAAGTAAGTTATTGCATATTTATCACATTTATTTGCAACTCACATTAAGGCTAGGTTTACTAAAATCATGACATATGTATAAGCTTCACTTTGGGTTGCTTAATGAAGCAACCAATGTCTCTTACACTGAACCAACTTTTCACTAAGAAGAAAAAAATGACACAGTAAACAGAGGGCAGCCAGCATCTCCTATTCATAGAACATGCTTCCATTGTTCTAAAGACTTGCTCTTGCCTGGGACAGGACTTCCCAAACAGATGACAGATGCTCCAAGTTCACTGTTTCATCAACATCCCCATTACTTCACAGAGCACTAAATGATCTATAACTAATTTATCTGAAAAGTCAACTTATTTATAAAAAGATTTCCACAGCCTGTTATTTATTTATGCCTTAGGAGAGTCCTGTTAACTCCACAGGCGGTAGCAGCCTCAGGATATGATACAAACTTCTGCCTCACCATGAGTAAAGGCACTTTTGCTGGGAAATCAACTAAAAAAGCACTAAAGAAGTAACTAAAGATTCGTTTTCACCTGAAGCTGAATAATGTAACCTCCTCCAGCATTATCCTACCTTCTCAATTACTCTTCTTTGTCATTGTATGGCCTTTGGATACATTTAAGAAAAAAAAAACAAAAGAAAGAAAGAAAAGTGAGTCAAAGCTAGACTGAGCTATTTCACAATTTGGTCTTGAAAAACAAGGCCCTCAGAACACTTGTCCTCCATAAGGAGGAATTGCTGTAGCCCATTTCTCCTGTTGACTGATACAGAAGCTGAACACTCCCATGGCCAGAATTATTACAGCATTAGAGTTCCAAATCACCTGGTGCCAGGCAGGTGAATAAACCAGGAGAAAGTTCTAAAGCTATTTCTGAGGAAAACAGTAGGTAACAGATCAGGTAGGGTAGATGAAGTAGGGTGGTTGAAGGAAGACCAGGATTTTGGTTTTGGATGACATATATGAGTTGCATAAAAACTCAGTGCATGTACACACACTACAAGGGCGTAGTTCATTCAACCTATGAAGTTATCAATTACCTCTATTCTAGAGAAAAGTCCATTTTTAAATCTGGAACATGCTTGCTATCACAAGCTGCTGTGACAAATTATTTCAGTGCATTTCTCTCCACTGCAAAGCATGTGCTCAAAACCCACTGACTTGGAGGTGATGTAACAGCTCATCACCTCAACTCTTACAGGCTTTTTGTTCCTCCCCTCCATCCCCACCCCATCTTTCATGTTTCTCCTAAGAAAGCACTGTAGCTCAAAATGACTGAGGCTAGATCATTTAAATGCTAACTGCAAGTGCAATTCAATACTACTGGATATATACAGAGCAGATACACTACACAAGAGATCTGAGGACAACAGCACAGAATACAATACTGAACACCCTTGGAATAGTTATTGGAAGCCTGATTAAGCTGTTCAGTGTCACACAATGCCTCTATTATCCATGCACCTGGCCTTCCTCCTCAGCGAGATCTACAGAGGCTTATTTACATTCAGTATAAATTCTACACAAGTAACCTCTCACAGACAAGTTTAAACTTTTCTTCTTTTGCAAGCAGCTGCTTTGTAACTTCTTATGCAGCTGTGGGCAGTGCACAAGAGTTAAGTTAGACACTTTGACGGGCTGAGTTCTACCCAGTTTGAGTGTCATTATCGAAGACCAAGGAAGAGTAGGTACAAAAAGTCAACATGCTATAGATTTGACTCAAGTACTAGTGATTGCCAGCCAACAAAAACTATCAGTGTTAAGGAGGGAAGGTATCTGGGGCAAACAATCAGTACAGGGAAAGGATGACAGGCTGAGGCTAGGTTTGAAATGTGCAACTTGGTTTCAAAATCACTAGGACAGAGGTGTCCTCTGAGAATTAGTTTCATTGCCACTGCGTAATATCGCAATGTCCTACAAAATAATGACTAACAAGTCCAATAATTTACATCAGAACAGTTAAAAGTTAGCAAGCTGGTATACTCCAACAGTTAAAAAAAAGTCAATGACATTCTACAAAACACATGGCAAGTTAAAATAAAAAAATTTTTAAAACCACAAAAAATAAAACACAAGTAAAAAGAATGCCCTCTAATGCACAGCTAGGAACAAGTGAACTGAACATTGGAAAGGTACTTTTGTGGACAAAGGCTAGACTGCATTTAAAGTGCAACACTTGACAATGCCACTCCCATACTGCAAAGAGAACAAACCCTTCCAAACCAGCAGTCAGTCCCTGCATTGCATTTAAAAACAAACAAACAAAACAAAATAAAAAACTCCTGAGAAAGAGTAAGGCTGGATAAGAAACCCCTCAATTGCAACAGGCAAGTCTGATTCTTATTCCTAGTAAGTTTGCTGTCAGAGGTCAAAACTTTTCATTATGGCATCATGGTCAAACTTGAAACTCAAGAAAGCTCTTGATGAAAAAGCAAATTTGTAATGGCCATTGCATGCCATAGAATGTCCCTCTACATGTTCTGGCAGTGGGTCTTCACTGGAGCAACACATCTCATAAGCTGCTTCTGCTTAAAGAGAAAAAAGCATGAAACAAATTTTAAACGGGCAGTTGCCAATAAAAGTATCAATAACAGCACAAAGCCATACCTCAAACATATATTCAATTAATACTTATAACCAAGCCTGTATGTTTGGTCACAAACAGAAGAAGAGTCAAAGAGCCATATTTACAAGTTGTCTAGAGGCTAGAATAAATTTTAAAAGTCACTACAATCTGGAAACACCTTCAATAGCCATTTTTACACATATTATATTATTTCACAAGCCATTTCTTAATAAGGAGGAAAAAAATGGCACTATTTTCTGAGCAGTAAGTAAAGAACTGTGTGCACTCTGCTCCAGCTTATTACTAGCAAGACAGAAAGCCTTGAAACAACACTGAATTACCAGCGCTGTGTTGACTCAGATGCTATTTTCCTAAACTAGCTTTTAGTTACTTTTTTACTCAGTCACCTGATGTATCAGTCTGCCTTTATAATTACAGAGAAAAATTGCAAAACCAACATGAAACAGTATCTTTTCCATTGAAAACAAACAAAACTTCAGACTACCTTGGAAAAACATGGCTTTATAAGATTTGGTAGGTTGGCATGAGGAAAAGCCCTCAACCATCATTATTTGGGTGCCTTCAACCTGTAGCACAGAGCAGTGGATGAAAATTCTGACTGCACTTGCCTGTTTCAAAGTTATCTTGAAGTCTTCTTGGATTAAGCCTTTTTTCACATTTCTGGTGAAGAGAATGACCATAGATTACACATTTTATGATAAAGAAATGGCATTGTATTTTTCAGGGGTATAGTTCAAGCATCATCTAAAAGGCATGCTGGTTGTATTTGCTTTGACACACCTCATGTGTGAATTGCTTTACCTCCAACTCAGCATGAACTCTGTCATGTTACTTTATGTAGCAAACATGCTTCAAATCCACAAGTCTTTCAGAAGTATGCAACCTCTTAATAGTCAACAAAACATTTTTAAAATGCAGACTTTTAGGGGAAAATTTTGAGTACTTTCTAACTGTTTTAAGATGTAAGGGTCTTGCATATGATGGTGTGGAATCAAAGTTGTGCATGCATAAGCCCACTCTTCAATCAGCTTGTCCCAAAAAAGGCAAGGGGAATGTATTTGCAAACATGCTGCTACTGGCCAATTAAATTAACATGCTTTAGAGACACAAACTTAGAACTCTCCAGGGAAGAGTTGTTTTAGGCCCAGGTATTGCTGGTGTAAGTACACAAACACAGAAAAAACATGGCCCTTTGCACTCTCTGCAAATTAAGAGTTTTCTGGCCTTCAAATTACATCAGAAAATTATCACTGGGACACAAAATATTTAAACTTCAAAAGACTGACAATCATGAAAATGCAAGTGAAACTGAAAAAGAGAAATATTTAGAAAAGTCTGTGAAGAGCCTACACAGTTGTGAGGCATTAACAATTCCACTTGTTTCCATGAAGATCCTACAGATTACCATTACAGATTTTTCCCATCCATCCAAATTTCTGGGCAGTCAATTCATTCTTCTACACTCAGACTCAAACATAACTAATCATTTCTTGCTGCAGTGAGCATTTTACAGGACAAGTTTATGGTTTCTGTATGTTCACATGATTAAGAGAAAGAAGGCAATAACCACATGCCAGAATGGGAAGAATCTAGTTTACAGCCTGTAAACAAGAAGAACTAAAGCCTGAACAAGCCAGCTGAGCTGCATGGAGATCTGAAGGCTCACTGCTGCACAAGAGCCAATGAAGTATACTGAAGAGCCATAAAAAATGGAATCAAAAGCACATTCTACTATAAAAGGGAGCACAGCCCAGTGAGTCTTCTCCCATCGAGAAGAAGTGGACAAACACTATTGGTTTCTGCAAGGGAAAGTAACAAGCACAGAGTGTGATACTGGAATTTACAAACTGCTGTAAACAGCTCTACTGCACGATTAAAATATTATATGAGATTCTGGCATCCAAGCGAAGTCTGAGTCTCAACATTTTTGCTGGAGAGAAGGGAAGTAATAAGCATTTGCATTACCACGTTCTAAGTGTTGCATAACAAAACTCTGTGCTTACAGTAAGACATCACACATGAATAACTAAGATATGTACTACTCTGAGTTATTACTACACACTACAGAAGCCTTCTACATGATCGGAAACTGGAAAGCTGCAGGATTGTGTACTGAAACAGCTGCCAAATTTTCAACAGCTAACATTACTCACTTCTAAAATGCAAACTTTGAAATTTAGTATGCTTGTCTATAGATGTGTATGCATACAAGGTAAGAAATGTTATACATCTACAAATACGTATCGAACACTCTGATCAAATATACTCTTGATAGATATGCAGTCTACTTTGTTTCAGCAGGACATTGTCCTGGACAGTTGTTAAGCACTGGAACCTATTAAGGACACAGCCACTGCATGTTTCTTACCAAGGTATGGTTTTGCTTAACTGGTTGACTGTGCAGTCCATTTGTTCGCTTCTTTTGGCTGGAAGCGTCTTGATTTTGCTTTCTGCCATTGTTCCTCAGGCTCTGACTCTGCTATTAAGTCCAAAATAAGTAGAGGGAAGAGTTTATACAGCAGAATTGGACATCATTGCATTGACAATTCCTCCTTCCTTACTAAAACTTCCCTCCAAGTAACTTCAAAACATGTAAACAGCTTCTTTTGCAGACAAACTGAAGCCCACTGAAATTAACCAAACATATACTCAAGTTACAGAGCCATCAGCTGTTACTCATTCTCTCTTGCCCTACGACAGAATTATTACACAATAAATTCAGTTAAGTGAGTTTCCATGCACTGATGCAGATATACTAGAGATAACACCAAAATGGCAAGTACTAATTACTATCTGTACATGAAACAAGTTACTACCTAATACCACCACCTCTAGTGTGAGATAAATCAGAGGATTCCCAAGAGTATTCCCCGACTCCTTGTTTTAATTTTTGCATACTGTGGTGATGAAATTCACTATTTTTGTCCTAGAGAGGAAACCTGTATGAACAAAGACATCTGTTTTAAATAGTCCAGATGCATATGTTTGCCTAAGAAACAACCTACCTTTATTTTCAAAACTTCAGACACCTCAGGATGATTATATGGCTTCTGTGGCTGTTTTGGCTTCACCCACTGCTCTCCTGAAAAGCCATCTGTAAACATCTGTTGACTACAGCGAAGTTTGGATCTAGTACAGGAAAACAAAGACAGTTTACAACACAACTTCAAATCTACTGATAGCAGAAGACAAATAGGAGAGAATTTTCTGCGTTTTGAGAATGATCTGGAAGACAAGCTTAAGTGACCTAGTATGGAAACTCTAATAATGCTCACTGCCATTTGTATTCTCCACAGACAAATGGCCAAGTACATATTAACATTTGTCCCGCTGTTCTCAGCGTTGGTGTTGCCCTGGCTCAGATTACTGGAGCCCTCTCAGAGGGACTACAGGTTTTAAGGTTTGCTCTACCACTTTTCACTCAGCTGAATCTAACGCCAGCAGCACTTGTTCCCCTACTGATCCCCACAGGTTTTATCTAGCTAGCCACTTCTTAAGAGTACTTTACAGTCCTACTTTAGAGAGTCCTACTTTTCCTGTGCAGAAGTGCCAAAAATATTGAACCTGAAACACTGGAAGTTATCTACTTGCTTTAGCTAGTACTTGGATTTTTTGATTCCCATAAACAGGACCAAGGAAATAATCTCAATTCTGACACCTGTGTATCATGACATCAATTAAGTTCTCACCTTATTTACCCTACAAGTCTACACTTATATTTTTTTTAATTAACCTGTTCTATTATTGGAACATGAATACTTGGAGAAAGAGAAAAGGACAAGCAGCTTTGTATGACCAGTGTTTTATAAGAAAGAACACAGAGGTGTTAAACTGACCTGGTTCTTACCTAGCTTTTTCCAAGTTGGGCTTAGACGGTGTGCTCCCTGCAGATGAAAAACCATTGTCGCTGTCTGAGGAGTCTCCATTTCTTCGGGAAATCCATTCCCTCAACGGCCTGTGAGCAAGAAATACAACAAGATCTACTTACCAAAACAAATCTAAAGAATTTTAAATTGTCTGAAAGACCCTGGCCTAGCGTTTGCCTCATCTCAAACATACCTGATGAAGGGAATTGCCATAAAAAATTTGTTAGGTGCCAAACCCAGCTTGGACTTTGGGGTCATGTCATTTCTATGGCATGGTAATTTGTCGATGGAAAACCACTCAATATTCTAGAAAAACAAGAAATAAAATCAAAATACCCTCTATTGTAGCCTTAGCAGAATGTTACAAATGTGTATCAGCCACAATTATTTCCCTTAATTAAAAAATTACCATGGAAGACTTAAATTAACGGGCCACAACAGCGTTTTTCACAAAAGGTTAATTAACTCTTCCGACTGCCACTACAGTAGCAGATGGTACAGCACAAACTCATTGCATGAAATCGCACCTAAAATATGAAAGGTATTAAATCAGCAACTAAATTCTGAATAAGAGTTTCATAAACAAACCAACCAAACCACTGCACAAAGAATGCCATAAATAAAATGTACAGACTTTAAAAAAACTTTCAATAACTTTTTACTTAAAATGCCATCGATACTGGACCACCAATATTCATTCAAAAAAATCTGTTTAGTGTGACAGTGTTTAGTGTGACAGTAAGTTTCAGGTTTTGTTATAAAAGAAAAAAACCCATGGGGATAGGATAGGATTTGTGTTACTGTTTATACACTATGGTTTTAATAGTTAAACTGTATATTTTGCAGACTGGGGACCAAAATCAGGAGTTCTGACCACAGACCGTGTAGAAGAACCCACATGAGATCTTCTATCACAGAACCTACTCCCAGAGCCCCAGGTCCAGAGAAGATGCAAATTATGGAAGTAAGTTACAGACTGAACAAGTTTTCAATACAGTTCTACAGGGAATACAAAACCAGCCTGCCTGGCTGCATTAGATCAGATGAAGACAAAGCTTCAAAACTCTGTCATTGCAAGAACTCTTCAACATTCCCATGCATACAGTCACTGTTCTACAAAGGGGAATATTTACTGTGCATTTAAAAAAACCCCTCAAATTTCATTTTATTTCATATTTTGAAAAACAGGTCTCTAATGCAAGAAATTAAATCCTGTCTAGTCAACTACCTTTCCTATTTAGAAAGCAAGATCCCCTTTTCAGTGACACCATCTGCATGGAAATACAGCTGTTTGAAACTAAATTGCCATACAAGAAAAAAATATTCAAACTTCAAAGATTACAGATACCAGGGACAAAGGTTCCAAAAAGTTGCTACCTGAGCCTTTGCCTTTCCCTTTCCCAATACCTTTTAAAAGCCTAATGGTGCACAATACATCCAAAATAGTCCCCTTTTCCTGTCCCCTTCCCAATTTCCTCCTTAAAATATACTATTTTTTAAATCTGGACAGTATTAGCCAGAAAAGAGAGAAAACAATCCTTAGTTTGTCCTTCTGATATGTAGGCTTTTGCATATCCCCAATTAATTACAACTTTAGAATATGTAGTTACATATGCATCTGTAACTAGGAATAATATGAAATTATTAATATACACACCACCTACAAGAAAAGGAGAATTATATTTTGGTGGCATGCTCTATTGCGTTTTCACGATAAATGGAGATGTCAGACAGATGGTCAAGTATCAGACTTGCAGGTGAGCTGCAAGAAGTCAATGCAAAACCCTATACTGCAGAGATGCCACTGGTACCCAGCATTTGAGGTGCTCATCGTGCTTAGGGCATTCAGTATTTTACACACTTCTGGCTTTAAAAATCAGGCTTTGAAAAGTTTCTATAGATTCAAACAAGGTAACACATACCCGAATTTCCCTTCTGGTTTTGGGATTGAATTTAGTGTTCTTGGGAACTCCTGGAATGATGTATAGCCGTGCTAACTGATCATTAATTCGCAGCTCAATGTAGTCCTCTTTGCAGATATAATCTTTTATGTCAAACCCAGTTTCTTCAAACACCTGAGAAGTATTTAAATGAAATTAGTGTCTGTGTATTCAGAGTTATCCTTTCACAACCCATTATCACAAGCAAAGGAACGACTGTTTTTCAGATATATCCACGAAAGCTGCTGGGAAAAACAAACCTTTACACACAGATGTTTAGAAACATAAAAAAGTATCTACATACTTTATATTTCTCTAAGACAGCAGACCTGTAACGCAAGTTGAAACAACTCTACTACATCTTCACGTAGCAATTTATTAATATGGATGGGGTTAGTCCTCTTCAGCTTCTGAAATACTACTAAACTGTGTAGGCACTGCCAAGTGAATATCTCTTCAGTTAGATTTTACACAGATGCAGTTTATGGTTTCAGACCTGTGTTGACTTCAGCAAAAGCAGTTGAAAGATTTATTTCGGGTATTACAGACAACCCAATTCCTGGTCACAGTTAAGCCTTGAATAATTTGTCAGTCTATCCACAATCACAATATAATTTGATGGAAAAAAGATCATAGCAATAGAGCTGTTCACTAGTGAAATCTAAATCAATTTTTCAAATTAACAACATTCTCAAAAGATTTTTTTTCCCCAGTATTACTGTGCCCCCTTTAATGCTTTTGCTGGCGTAACTTGAAGTAAAGAGGAAGACATACTTCATGTCATTCCTTCTTGAAGCAGCTGTGTCTAGTTTATCTTTGACAGGTATATTTAAAACAAACAAACAAAAAACCTCCAAAACCCTGTGATTTCTCATGTACTGATTCAATACAATTGAAGAACACTAAATGCATCATACTACTTTCCCTCACCTTAGTTTTCTCTCTCAAACACTCTGGATGTACTATGTTGAATGAACACTGAGTTTGTACCAGTAATACTCCTTTACAGGCCATTCTAAATATGTAGTTTCACTACATATCTAGGTCTCTGAGAGCAATAAATACCACAGATTATTTTATTTTTCAGATTTTATTTGCCACATACATTGATTCTTGTTCCTGCATAACTGAAAAATAGAAAAGTAAAGTTCTTCACAATTTTTACATAAAATTCTACAACCTCCAACTCAACTCCTTAGCCTCTTTACACAGACCAGTGTACATAGGCTAAATTCCCATTCCTCTGCTTTTTTACAGTTATGGTGACCCTTGAAATTAATATTCCAAAAGCCATAAATTAAATAAGATTTTCCAAGCACTTAAAAGTAAAATCACAGTTCAGCAGAGAACTTCAAAAATAGTACTCACTTCATTTAGCACATTAGTGCAAAACAGTTTGAAACATAAACCAGTTTTTTATTTGATTATATAACCTCAACCTTGATTACTATTCTGGAACTCAGAAAGGCACCAGAAGGTACATAAGAAGATGACTGCAAGAACAGACTATTTATTCATGTGATTTCAATAAAGAGATTATCTAAGTAAAGTGCCTTTTCATCCAACACATACATCCTGATTTCAGCAAAATTCCACTTCTTTATCTTAAAGGAGTTGATATAACTTACCTCTCTAGCAGCACAGTCATGAGGTGCCTCTTCTTTATTTACTTTCCCTTTTGGAAAT
Source organism: Aleadryas rufinucha (assembly GCA_013397815.1). Lineage (NCBI taxonomy): Eukaryota > Metazoa > Chordata > Aves > Passeriformes > Aleadryas > Aleadryas rufinucha. The sequence goes on from VZTH01011546.1 coordinate 184,675, forward strand.
CCCCAACCAGATTTTGCTAAATAGCCCTGAACCAAAAGAACCTACAAAATACAAGGGAACGCAACTGTCAAACACGCAAGTGTTCTAACCAATTTTATTAAAGGTCTTCCCTCCACCATCCCCTTGTTCTCCAAAAGGATACCTTATCCTGAAGGAAGGAAACCATTAGGTTTGCTGTGTTCTAGCAAGAACTGTGAAATTTTTTATGGAATTGTGTAACTCAGAATAAAAAAAAAAATTTAAAAAATGAGAAGGAAAGCAAGCAGAAGTGTGTTTACTGTCTCACATATTATATTTCTGTACCCAGACACCAATATCAAGTAACTGTCAGATCTCAGCAAATCTGACAGTGAATGTAAATTTCTCCAGAAGAAAAATGTAAACAACAAAGAATTACTTCTGCCAGCATATGCCATCCTTCCCTCTAGACAGTCCTTCACAACTATTTCCATACTTACATTTTCAAGTGTCTCATCAAGAATGATTGCACCATAGGTTGGCACTCCCATTTTGTATTCTTTCCACTCATCTAAAACCTTTTGTACATCTTCACCTTGAGGCAGTAAAAAAGGGCAGTGATTGAAGAGTATAACAGCATGTCAAGGAAGATAAACTTAAGCCAGCTCCAAATCACATACTGAATACAAAAGATATTCACTCAAAATTTAGAATAAACACTCCCTCCCCTAAGTGCTTTCAAGATATATTCTCTTGGAAGTAAAAACATATTATGAATAATCCATTACCAAACACTAAAAGTAGGAGCACATCAAGTAATTTAGCAATTCCTATACAAACCAATTTAAATAAATGAAAATTAAAAAAAAAAAAAAAGACAAGAAAAAAGATTGAACTCGTTTGAAGGAAGGTCCCTCACTAATTCTGAAAAAAAAGTAACCCCATAACAGTTACTCTGAATATGTATTATTCATAAACACATTTTCTTCATTTTGAAGTGAGTGAGGCAGAAAAAATTCAGTTCCTTGTGCTTGAAATAACTGGGAATAAATTTTTACCACAATCATTTGTTAAGATTATGGCACAGAATCCTATCTTCAGTATTTACAATGCAAAAAAATTTCTTTTTAAAGGCATGCAGTTACACAAATCTAAATTCTAATAAACTTCATCAAAACTCACCATGCAGAGAAAACATAAACAACCTCTATAACTCTAAAATCTTGAGAGAAAATCTGAAAGTCCTTAATAAAAGTATTAATATTATATATTACATATATTATACTACCAATAAAGAATATTCCACAGTGGAATACTTAAAAATATGACTCTACAGCAGAACTAATATTTGTGGCAAATATGGGCTACGAAAGGACAGATGTAATGAACATATAACATCTATGACACTCCATTTTTTCTGCTCTGCCTACAATTACGAGGAGAATTTTGTTGCTCTGAAAATACATTTATAATTAAAAACATACATAGAATAACAGCATAACATCAACCAACAGAATATTACCATATTTTTACAATTTACTGTTAAAATAAAAGCTGTAGTGTTTCAAAGTAAATCTGTATTATGAAACTAACAGAGATAAGTATGTTATGTAGTGAAACCACAGATAATATTATCCTCAAAGTTAGAAGCAATATTCCAATCTCTCATCAAGAACATATGGGAAAAGGTCAAAACTAAAACACTTGCTGGATGAAAGCCTCAAAGTTTTCTCTAGCAAGGACTAGATAGTATACATTCCAGCAGCCCTTGCAAGCAACAAAAAAAGCAGAGGCCAACCATTTGAATTCAGTAGAAATGCATCCTCTACCCTACAAACAGAGACTTCCAACAAATACATACCACTGCTCATGGGGAAACACATACCACCTTCAGCTACTTTAACATTTATGTCACTATTTACTTGAAACTTAATTAAACTGTCGAGTTCAGTTTGAAGAGCCCAAACAGCTCAACCTTGAAACCTACTTAGCATGCAAAGTGCAACCATGAGGAAAAAATCCTCAAACATCAGAAACTGACCATTTTCCATAGTTCTGTAGCAGTCCAAGAAAAAGTGGTCTAGAACCACTCTTTCGTGGGTGCCACGAAATTATGGAAGCAGTGAATTCTGTAACATCACATACCTAGCAATACTAACTTTTAATCATTAACACATGAACTGCCATTATCATACTACAAAATATCGTTAACAATATTCAGTTTGCACTTTACCACTGAGACAGAAAATAATCGCAGTAATAAAAAGGATATCAGCTTTAGCAAAGTCTCTTATCCCACACTGAGGTAATCCTGGTGTGTTTTGCATGTAGAAATCCAAATAAAACCAATGGGCAAGTTCAATCTGAAAACACACTCTGATTGCATTGTCTCTCTCTTCACTTGGAATGTGCAAAATAAATCGGCTGCCAGGAAAGAAAAAGAGTAAGATTAGCCAAATCTGTTGATTAAATACAGTTAACAATAAAAACATTGCAACAGTACAATTCTTGATCCGTTAGCACATACCAGCAGACCACCAGATCCTCCTCATGTTCCGCAGGGACAGTAAAAAGTTTTCACAAAGTAAAACACAACTTTTAAAGTCAAGAAGGAAAATGGATTATGATGTTCTTTCAGAAACATCAATTACACTACACTAAGAAAATTAACTGTTGTGAAAACAGGGAGCGTGAAGACAACCTACTTAAATGGCTGTTATTACAAAAATGAAAGCATTTTTACAAGTCCATTAAAGAACATCTGCAAACTCTGATAAGAGATTTCAGTGCATTTTTTTCAGGACAAGAAAAAGACACAAGTTAAACATAGTTATGTATTTTCACTTAAAACCACAGTAAACCAATAGTTTGTGTAGATTTTAAAATTCAATAAAATCCTACTAATTTTCTCAATCTGAAACAGAACATGAACAATTGGATTATTTTTCAAGTGTGCTTAATGCTTTAGCCCAGATACTGCCACACAGACACAGTCACTGAGATAAAAGTTTAAGCAGTACCGTGTGATAGCTCATTTTACTTAAGCAGAAGCAGTTTTATTTATTTATTTATTTATTTATTTATATCGAAAGCAGAACTTCCTTTTTAGAAATTTAAGGTCATACACCCCACTGAACTTAAATCATTTGATGGAGATCTTTTACATTCAGCTCCTGAGTGCCACCAGCGAAATTCCTAAAGTGCATAATACCATTGCTCAAACCAGAAATACAGTATCTTTACTTAAAATCTGACAAGTATGAATTGTTACAGGATCTCAGAATTGGTTGCCTCTCCAAGGCACTCTGGCCAGGGACAGAGGCAGAACATCACTGGTGCAAGCACACACACAACACTCTCCAGGCTCACAGGCACATTCACAAGTCCCCCAAGTACCAGCACGGGTCTCCATTTCCACCCAACAGCCCTGACCAGATCCCAGACCCTCACACCCATCACACACGTCCCTGCCCCACCACATGGTCCAGTTTGAAGTTTGCTAGAGAGCACACATGCACAGCAGGTCTGGGGAAGACACTTGTTCCCCCACCAATCTAGCACATGGGCTGTGACCCACAGCCCTGCTGCAGCTGCCAGTGCTCTGCCTCTCACTCACACCATTTCCCCCACAGAAGCTGGTTTCCAGGACACTCATCATTGCCACCCCACACAATGGGAGCTGAGACCCCCTCCCTTGTGAGTGGCTGGCACTGAGATCTTCTCCCTCACTCCAGTAGCTGACACCTTGCCCACTCTCACACATAGCTCCCATCAGTAGCTGGCAGCACACAGACAGGGGGTAGAGAGTGGAATTACCCAACAAAGAAAAAATAGAGGAAAAAAAAAATATTTACTAAGAAGATGTATGACAGGACAGTCTGTGACACTTGGGCAGAAAGCTCAGACAGAAAAGTGTATTAACATGCCCAGTTTTACAACCTGCCTCTTTTATACCCCTTCCTGCCTACCCTTACTTTGTCCCTCCCTGCTTCCCTTTTCCTGTGACACTCCTCCCAGTACAGTGGGATCCCCTCAGGTCTACAGCCCTACCAGATGCAAAGGCCAGGCTGAAATTCCTGGGAGTGATGCCTGTGATTTCTTGGCAGCTGGTCAATTTAGTGCAATTAACAGGTTTGTTTCCTGTCATTGTGTCCACTTCTGATTTCTTAGGTCTGTGTCTACATATTTTTTGGTTCTGATTTCCCCACTTTTTCCCTGTTTTCCAGGAGCAGGTCCTTACTCAGATAAACTCGCTGGAATGAAAATTCCTATACCCCTTCATCAATCAGTGGCCAGGTTTGGTTTTCACCACCGCCTTCCTTATCATTCCTCTGTTGGGTCTGTAGCCTTGTACGCTTTATTCATGGATTTCTCATCTTCTTATCCAATTTTGACACTGAAAAAGGTCCTTGGACAGATACCCTTAAAGACCTTGGCAGGCCTGAGAGGGGGCCTGTGTGAACTTCATGATGTTCAACAAGGCCAAGTGCAAGCTCCTACACCTGGGTTGGGACAATCCCAGACACAGCATAAACACAGGTTGGGCAGAGAATGGATGGAGAGCAGCTCCGGGGAGAAGGATTTGGGGTATTGGTGGATGAGAATCTTGACATGAGCTGTCACTGTGAGCTCCCAGCCCATTCTTTTGATGGAACACAGTGTGCACAGCAGGTTGAGGGAGGTGATTCTCACCCTCTGTTCTGCTCTGGTGAGATCTCAGTGCTGTGTCCAGCTACTGGAACCCCAATAAAAGAGGATGCGGACCTGCTGGATCAAGTCTTCATTAAGACCTTCCAGGACCTAAAGGGGGCTACGAGAGAGAGCTGGAAAGGGGCTTTTTACAAGGGCATATTGTGACAGGACAAGAGGGAATGGCTTTAATGAGAAAAAGGGCAGGCTTAGATAATAGGAAAAACTTCTTCACTGTGAGGGTGGTGAGGCATTAGAATACATTTCCCAGAGAAGTTATAGATGCCCTGTCCCTGGAAGTGTTGTGGAGCAATCTGGTCTAGAAGGCATCCCGGCTCATGACAGGGGGGCTGGGATGATATGATCTTTAAGGTCCCTTCAACTCAAAGCATTGTATGATTCTCCCTTGCATAAATAACCTTATTCACTTCAACATTTTACCACTTCCCAATTTTCAGTTGGCCGTACCACTCCCAATTCTTTAGAAGGCTCTATTCTGAGTGCTGAAAAGATCCCTTATCTATAAAGCTGCTGTAACTAAAAGATAAAAACTTAAAAGTCTATTTTACATCTAGTTGATGATATTTTCTTGCCCCAGCACTGTAGCTGAACGTAAATCTAAAGATAAAATATGCAGCAGTATCAAAGAGGAGTAAGAACATGGCAGGCATTAGGCTTAGAGAACAAGAGCCAAGCCAAGTAGAATGCTACTTATTAATCAAAAAGTTAACTTCTAAGTTACTTGGAGTGACTGAAGTGCTAACAACAGGCATGTCTAGGTTGTTCTAGGTGCAGGTACCAGGTGCTGGCAGTGAGGAGCTAATGCTAGACACACTGTGGGACACAGCTGAAGGCAGCAGCTAAGATGGTGGTGCCTCCAGGGAAGTGTATTAAGGACAAAAATACCAGACAGGCAGAGGAAGTGAAAAAAATAGCATGAAACAGCAGTGCAAACATCAACGTTGGAGAAGAAGGGGACAGAGGAGATGTCCAGCCTACAGCCTGTGGAGAATCACGTGCTGGAGCAGATGGATATGTCCTGAAGGAGCCTCAGCCCATAGAAGTGATCCCACACTAGAGCAGGGGCAAAGCATAAGAGGGAAGGAGCGGCAGAGAGGATGTGTTACAGACTGACCACAACTCCCATTTCACATCCCCCTGAGCTACTCACAGGAGAGGAGGCAGACGAGTAGAGAATCAAGGGGTGAAGCTGACATGAAGTTTCCCTGGGAAAAACAAGGATGTAGAAATAGCTGTTGCTCAAATGTCTTTTGAAGAGGGGGAGTGTGTAGCTAAGTGAGCATCTGGCTACTGAGCTAGGTGAACTAACTACAGTCCTGAAGTCAAAAGATGAGGTAATAACACTTGTTTATAAGACAAAGGGAGCATCAAGAAGCTGCAAAACCTACATTAAGTCTCTGCACCTCCACTTCTTTACTAATTAAAGAAAACTCTGTAGCACAAGGCAGTATGACAAAAACTGACATGGATACCTGTGATTTGTTATTTAACAATACTCAGTAACTGAGTAGGAAAAATCACTTGTCACTTTCTACCAAAATTCCCACTAATATCATATACAGATTAAAGAATGTAGTAAGTGACAGATATTTTTATAACCCATTATAACACTAACACAATTATAATACAAAACAACATTTTGAAAATAAATAAGAAACACAGTAAGACAGTGGGACTGACCCTACTACAACGTAAGATTCAAATACTCATGTGCCTTTCTATCAGTCACCCCACGGAAGTGACACTAACAGGCTGTATCAGTTTTGTAACCACTGCAATTCCCCTCTGGATTTTCTGAAGTCTTAAATCCTGTGTCATATGTGAGCAGGGATCTGAAAGTCAAGTTCCTCTCTCTGCCCAAAGGAGACACAGTGGAAACACAAACAAGCTTCAGAGGCCAGATTTAGGGAATTGAAAATTTACATGCCTATCGCAAACTCTGACTTTTGCATTAGACAAGTGCAAAACAATACCAAGCAGGGCAGTTCTACCTTCCTGTGGTATTCTCACTTCTAAATATTTTCACTCATTTGAAAACACTAATTACAGTAAGTGGGGTATCTTTCCTCTTCAGTAACCTTTCCCTCTTTTACACAAATACATCATAAGGACTCCCTTGAAGGTGGTAAAACAGGATTATTTCATGCCAAATATCACACACAGTTTGTGTCACCACATTCTGGGGATGACAGACAAATTACAAAGTTTGAAGGGCTGCACTACAGATAGTCAGAGGTTGAGACCATAAAGGGAAAACGCAACTGCCCCCTTTTCAAGAACACAGCATCCATGCTTTATGAAAATTCAAACACAAAGCCCCTGGAACAAGAAAAGTACTTCACTCTGAAAGAACCGACAAGCAGGAGAGGGCAGCTTCAGACCGAAGGGGGTCCCTGTGACTCTTCCCTTTCCGTCCGCTGGCACGTTCCCTTCCAGCGGAGGTAACTCAGCAGAAGGGACTCCCTGCCACCCCTCCCAAATGAAACCAGACCTCCGAGCAGCAAGTACCACATCAGTGCTCGGCTACACGTCACGCCAGCCCCACGCTCCCAGCTCTTCTTTCACCTGCGCAAACACCGCCGACGCAGTTTTACCTTTTCCGGCCCAAACCCCGCAAGAAATCCATACAAACAATGTTCTCTCACTTCCCCCGCGCACTCGGCTCCTGGCCCGCCGCCGGAACAGCCCCATACCAGGTCCAGAGGGTGCCGCGGGCAGCCTTCCCGCCCTTCCAGGACGGATTCCATCGGGAGGGCGGAGCCTCGGGCACGGGGGGAACGCGGCGAGTCCCTTCCTTCCGCTCCCCGGCCACCGCGGGACGGCCGAAGCCGCCCCTCAGCCCGGATGGCCGCACACCCCCTCAGCGTCCCGAGCATCCCGGGCCCCGCGCTCCGCGGCGCACCGGGCGGGGGCAGGCGCCCTCCCCGCCCTCCGGCATCTGCGGCACCGCAGCCCCGGGGCCGCCCCCGCCCCACGGCCATACCTGCATAGGTCGTCCAGGACGCTGCTGGGGATCTCAGCCCGTTTGGTCTCCATGGGGAAGCGCGGCTCATCCCGACGCGGCGGAGGCCGGGGCGCAGGGAAGCGGCGGGGGCGGGGCCGCGTTGCAGGGGGGCGGCGGAGCGGCGGCTCCCGGGGCCAATCGGCGCGCGCCTCCGGCGGAGCGGCGGCCAATGGGGCGGGGCGCGGGGAGGGACAGGGGCACTCAGGTGATCGCGGATGGCCAATGGATGACGCGGGGCGGGGTTTCCGCGAGCGCGCCGATAACGCTGCGCGCCGGGACACGCGACGGGACGCGGAACAGCGGAACACGGCGGGACACGGCACGGCTGAGATGGAGGGAGGGGACCCTGCCCCTCTGCGCCTCTGCCCCTCTGCCCGGCCCTAGTGAGGCACAGCTAGGGAGCTGTGTCCAACTCTGGGCTCCTCAGCACGGAGCCACGGGAGAGGGTACAGCAGAGGCCGTGAAGATGATGATGGTGTGGAGCATCTCTGCCTTGTGAGGAAGGGCAGCGGGAGCTGGGCATGTTTAGTCTGGAGAAGACTGAGAGGGGATGTCATTAATGCATATAAGTATCTCCAAGGCGGGTGCCAAGAGGATGGTGCCAGTCTCTTTTCGGTGGTGCCCAGCGACAGGGCGAGGAGCAATGGCCATAAACTAAAACACAAGAAGTTCCACCGCAATATGAGGAAGAACTACTTCACGTTGAGGGGTGGCAGAGCTCTGGAACCGCTGCCCAGGGAGGTCGTGGAGTGTCCCTCTCTGGAGACATTCAAACCCACCTGGACGCATTTCTGTGTCACTTGCTCTAGGTGACCATGCCCTGGTGGCGGGGGGATTGGAGGGGAAGATCTCCGAGCGGGAACAATTCCGTGATTCTGCGAAACAAAACCGGCTCCGGGTGGCATTCCCCGAGGAGCCTACCTACCGGCAGAGGGTATCGCTGCTCTCTCCGCGGCAGCTGCTGCTGGCATTGCAGCCTCTGATTTCAATTAGCAACGAGTATTTAATGCATTTCTTCTCCTGTTCTTCCCCTCCCCTTCCTCGCCAAACTGCGTGAGCTCCCTCTGGCTGCCCTTTCCCTCAGCGGGATCGGAGAGAGAACCAGCAAAATGAGAAAACTCGTTGGCTGAGATAAAGACTAAATTGTCTAGTAAGTTATTAGTATTGCCTATTAAACTATAGGGAATGCAAAAGCTGCACACACAAAAAAGCAAAACAAGAAATTAATTTGCTGTTTCCCATGACCAGGCAGGTGTTCAGCCATCTCCAGAACAGGGCTCCATCATGTGTAACAGTGACCTGAGGAGACAAATGCCATCACTCTGAATGTCCCCTCTTTCCTTCTCCCCACAGCTTTATATCTTGATAATGATGCTACGTGGTATGGAATATAATCAACAGTTTCAGCACAAATCCAAAACAAGTTTCATACTAGCTAAAGAAAATTAACTCTGCCCCAGCAAAAACCAGCACACAGAAACACCAGTCCAGCATTACCCTGAAGACACAAAAAGTATGTACATTCACAACTCAGTGATTGACTGTTAGGCACAGAAAAAGAGAGATGTATCCTTTTCCTCCTTTCCAAAGTTACAACAAAGAACAGGAGACTCCGTGGTAGCTCCAGAAGTATAAGGGAAGGGCATTCAACCAAGTCCAGAAAGAGCAACATTGTAAGACTTTGGAGCCCAGTCTTAGTAAGAGCGGTGTATTTACAGATATTGATGCCTTGCTCGTAAGCAAACCCCACAAAGTGGTATTTGACAGTGACATTTGCTGCACTCCCTTTATTGCTGTGATGTTTGAGGTGATGGGTCGATCACTTTAACACTGACTTACAGAAGTACTTCAGTAGAGAAAGTAAAGTCCACTAACAGTACTATTGATATGTCCAGACAGAGGAACAGCTAGAAGGTTCCCAAGTGCAAATTGATCAATCCCATTGCTCAGAAATCCAGAAAGTTCAGTTTTTACCAGAAAGAGTAGATGTAGGAAATTCTTTAAAAGTTATATGATCTGGATTATTTCAGGTATGAGGATACTCTTGCTGCTACTGCTTTTCCCTGCTCTGCTACATTCACAAACTGCCCCCATGCCTCCTGGTACCAGGAGCTCCTACAATTAATAAAGAGGAAAAAAAAGTGGCTTAGAAAATGCACTTTGACATCTCATGCCATCTATGGTACTTTTAGCCCCTTCGTGTATTCTGAAAAATACCCAACCTGATACAATGAAGAAGCAAATGTGTCAAATGTTACCTAAGTTACAAATCACCCTTGCATAACATTGCTCATTAACATAAGAGAAGTGCACTACCTGAAGAACATAATGAAAGTTGTAGACAGTGTTCCACGTTAGTGGAGAGAGGCAAAACAATATTTGAGCATTTCTGCTTGCTCCATTTTGGAGACATTGCTGGACGACTAGGTTAGCTAGAACATGAACATAAGAAAAAATATGTTCATAAGGAGGATTTGGAGCAGTGCATCGTAGTTTCTTTTTCTTGCTGTGCATTTTCTAATCTCTTCGATAAACTGACATGCAGTCTTTTCACCCATTAGCTCACAGAAAGCAAGCGGAGTTAAAGTTGACACATTCAGGTTATATTTCCCCAAAGATAAATCCTCCAGGGAACTTGCATGCGTTGGTGGCAAAGTTGGCAATAGCTCTTGTCAAGCTCCAAGGGCAATTAGGAGAGTAGGAAGGCCAGGCATAACACTGAGAAGCTCACCCTCTAGCAACACCACCTCACAGCTCCAAGCAGTGTGCAGAATCACCCAGTGATGTAGACAGACTGGTTTTTAATCACAGTTTATCAGTCAGCCTTGGCAGTCAGAAAGGCAACAGTAAGATATTTGGAAAATAATGTTGTTGTCTGTTTGCACTGGGCAAGGAGAGAAGGTGGCAGAAAATAAAAAAGGGGCCAGCCATTTGCACATTCAGAAAGGGATCTCAGAAGAGGAGCTGGATTGCACAGGACAAGCAGCAGCTAGGGGTAGAGAAAGTTTTGCTTGGAGAAGCTCACCAAAGTGAGAATTGCATTGGCTAGGAGGACACTGAGAATTGCATTCAATAGGAGGACACTCTCAGATGTCAAGAACCAGCCAAATCCAGAACTCAATAAACATTTATTTGCAGCTTATGTGAATTAAAATAAAGACTGAGGCAGAGCCTGGATAGTCTGCAATCAAGAGATTGCAGATTTCATCTTGCCTAAGTCATCATAAAATAACATTAATTCCACTCAGCCCTTCAATAAACATTTTCTATACTAAAATCTCCAGCAAAAGATGGAGGTAGCAGGTAAGTGGACTGAAAAGCAACACCTTCTGTAAGTAGTATGAGCTCGGCACCCTCAGTTGCTCCAAGCTGGTGTTTTGGGTCAAATTTGCATACAAGGACACAATGCAAGCACTACTCCCCTGCTTTGCTCTGTGTGTTACATAGTAAAAGAGGTGAGTGAAGAGCTGGCACAGACCATCAGGAGGATGGTGAATATACTATAGAACCAATACCATATAATCCATGTGGAGAAACAAACAATTAAAATACTTGAAAGTATACTTTTTAAAATACTTCGAAGCAAGTTTTAGGTATAGAAAATTGCCCACACAGAAGTTAATGAAAATTTAGGCTTAAATCTGTGTTCATCTCGGTTCCCGGATTGTAAAGGGAAGAGAACCAGAAAGATCTGGAAATAATCTGGAAGGGTTTTTATTAAGTGAGAAGCACCATAGAAAGGGCTGCACTTGTAATGCACAAGACATTATAATAATTAATAAGATGCATTCAGTAGTAGGTTTGGATGAAGTATGGTATCTAAACCCTGGAGAGGTTCTCTGAACCTTGCAGAGGAGAGAAGAAACACATAGAAAAAGATAAGCCAGTGATCACATGGTTACTTTATGTATAGAGAGCTGTGGTGAGCCTGTTCAGAAAACTCTGTACTGGGCTTTTCTTAACATTACAGTGCTTTGCTCAAGTAATTTATGATCCTAGACTTTGCAGGTAATCATTAATTTAATGGCAATAACATGTGCATTGTTTTACATGCATGACAGCACACGCTATCGGTCAAGACAGCAGGGTTTGTTTAGGCAACACTGATCTCAAACAGGCTTAACCAGCTGGTCCAGATAACATAGACATCCCTTGGTTGTGATCATCCACTCAAACTCCAAGTTAAGCAGACTGTTAAAGGAAGTCCAGCTCTGGGGACCCCAATATCAGGAGGACATGGACCTGCCGGAGGGAGTCCAGAGGATCATGAGGATGATCAGGGAGCTGGAGCACCTCTTCTGGGGAGACAGGCTGAGAGAGACAGAGTTGTTCAGCCTGGAGAAGAGAAGGCTCCAGGGAGAGCTTACAGCACCTTCTTGTACCTAAAGGGAGCCTACAAGAAAGACAGGGAAAGGCTTTTTGCAAAGGCATGTAATGACAGGACAAGGGGGAATGGTTTTAAACAAACAGAATAGGTTTAGATTAGATATAGTGAAAAAACTCTTTACTCTGAGGGTGATGATGCCCTGGCACAGGTTGCCCAAAGAAGCTGTGGATGTCCCATCCCTGGAAGCATTCAAGGCCAGGTTGGACAGGGCTCTGAACAACCTGGGATAGTGGAAGGTGTCCCTGCCCATGGCAGGGGAGTTGGAGCAAGATGAGCTTTAGGGTCCCTTCCAACCCAAACCATTCCATGAAGTATGCACCTGTGCTAAAGCCACAAGCTGATCCTTAACTCTGGATTGATTATAGCAGTGAACTACAGCTCAGGGTGAAAAGATATTTCACCCTGAAGAAGAGTGTTGAAGACAATTAAAGAAGTAAGAGAGCTGATCTAGTCATTAGCCTGATCCAAAAATCAGATTAAATAGCTTAAAGCATCAAAGTGAAAAAGTAAAGATATGGATTAGTATTAACTGGAAAACAAAGGTAGAGAAAAAAATTAGGATACAAAAAGGGAAAAGGAAGAATGGAGGATTATGAAAAGGCCATAACCCTGTAATATGCTGTTTTCTATTAGTTTGTTTCATAGCACAACCCTCAGCAGGCAGGATAGGCAGCCTGCCATTCTGCATGTGGTCGAAGGGTGCAATTCCTCTCCCAGCCCAGGTGTGTCCCGTCGCCTGTGACATTAGATGTGAGCTCTGGTACTTCATGGTAACCTACAGCTAGTGGCTGGGTAGCCTGGACAGATGGGCTACTGCTGCATGTGCTTTGGTTCTGGTGTTTAGGACACCACTACTTTCAAATCTTGTAAGGTGGAAAGGTGCTTATCCTCTTAGTCCTCCGTGGGGTAGTTCTGCTGCATTTTCCTGGTTTTTTTCCTCTCCTGCAGAAGCTCCTTGAGTAGGTCATGCAATCCTCCTTTAACCTTCCTCTCTAGATCTTTCAGGTTACAATATTCCTTCCCCGTTCATATTTTCAGGTTTTTCTGGGGACATGAAAGAGCACTGCCCAATACAGCATGTTCTCCACATTGAGCTGCAAGACTCTTATTATTTTTTAGTACAGTACTCTACCTTTATTTCTATTTGACTTTCCAATTTCTTTCTTCTAAAAACTGATTTTTCTCTTGCCCTGTAACATAGGTATCTTAAACAAAACAGTTATGCACCTTACTGCTATGAAGAGTTTACAGAGCACACTGTAGTGCACTGAAAACACTTGTCTTGCACAGATCAGCTGGGGGAGCTATTAATGCCATGTTTTATAGTTTAGTTTTAAATTAAAAAAAAAAAACAAACAGACAGTGAGTTATTATGAGAACTCACCAAGAATTTAGTTGCTTTTAATATTTTTATTAAATTCCCTTTTCTGTAATACTTTTATGTCTTACCTGCTCTCCTCCTCAGTCCTTCAGTCTTACAGGTATGATGAAAAACCTCTACATTTTTAGAGGGAATTTATGAAGTGCAAAGAGAGTCAGCATGGGAGAGAAAACAAAAACCCAAAGACCAGATTGTTTCCATGATGCTTCTTGCACTCCTGCAAACCATGATACAAGTCTGCAAATCTTCAGCTGGGGAATTGCTCATTTAGAATTTAGCAGATCCTGTACTTTCTACACATCCCAGCATAACCATAAGTAAAATGAGAGTGACATTGCTTTCTGCAACCTTTGGTGATGCTTACTTTGTTTCACTGTTAACCCTTAGGCACATCAGAACATTGAAGTATCCTTATAAGATGGGAATTTCTACAAAGCAATGTCTTTATGCTTGACAAAAAGAGAATCTCAGTAAAGCTGCTAACATTTTTAATATTGCTATATTTTAAATTAAAGTGTAGAATTTTGCTCTGCTTGCTGCTGAGAGTTAAATCTCTCACAGATCTTGTTAAGGACTTTTTCTTAAGGATATTTGGCAGTGTTAATAGTCTTTATTAATTTGAAAGCATCAGCATCCCATCATGCTATGTAATTCCAGTCCCAACAGTCCTCCACATCCTCTGTAAAACCCATTATCAAATGGATCCGGCAGACAAAGAAAGGAAAAGGAGAGGGCTGGAACACATCGCATAGGAGGAAGGTCAAAGATCTGGGATTATTGTTGTTGTTCTCAGAAGTGAAGGCTAAGTGGGGATATCGATTGCTACCTTCAGCTCGCTGTTTGGAGGTTAAAGTGAACTACACCCTCCTCAGAAGTATAAAAAATCAGGGCAAAGGACAAGATGAAACAGTCACATGTGACAGCAAAGGACATCTCAATTTCAAACATGAGGAAAAAGATCTCTGTGATTGCAGTTAAGCACAGTGAAGGGCTGTCCAAGGAGGCTGCAGAATTTCCATCCATCAACATTTTCAGACCCTAGGGGTCCAAATCCTGAGCATCAGGATCTAGCTTTAGCATTAGCCATACTTTGAGCAGAAGACTGGACTACGTAACCTCCAAAGATCACTTTTAACTCTATTTTTTGATTCCATTAAAAAAAAGCTGAAACCTTTTATCACCAAAAAAAAAAAAAAAAAAAAAAAAAAAAAAAAAAAAAAAAAAAAAAAAAAAAAAAGAAGAAAGAAAGAAAGATAAAATTACGGGACAAACCTTTTAACCAGGGTTATGGACTAAGTATTATTGTCCTTCCTCTTCTCACCTCTGCTTTAATAAGACAGTTACTGGAAAGAAGAAAATGTATTTCAGCAATTAAATTTAAATTCTTTGCAAGATGCCTTCCCCCAAAACATTGAGAGCTCCAAAACACAATGTGATGTTTACATTTAATTTTTTTTTAGGTGAAGATAAGACATACACAAAAGAAGACTGATGAGTATTTTCTGGCAAACTCAGGAGCAATACAGATTTGAAGAGGGCATAAAGAGTCCCAGTACTGGTTGTAATGCTGAGTCAGATGCAGCGGAGTTGCTGTGAAGGGTCAGCCCAGCCGAGGAAGTTGCCAGGACTACATCACAGCCAACAAATTATATTTAGTTGGCAAGAACATTGCGCACACCATAAATTCCAGGGTACAGTTACAGCAAGGCACTGCTGCCCTCGGTGTGGTCACACAAGCCTTTTGGGTACACGTGCAGTAAATTGTCATAACCTTTCTTCTACATCACGTCAATGCCTACCATCTGTTTCTGACTTTTGCTCACCGTGTCTGAAATCGATGGTATCACGCACGGATTTTGGGGGTGGGGGGGAAACTCTAGCAGTTGTACGGAATTGGAGCCGGCTACGAGCGTGGCCTCCTTCTCCTTGCTATCTCTGACACAGGGGACTCGCTAGCTGCTTACTTGAACAAGGCGTACCATCCTTGCAGGGATCTATGTCCCTAGCCCCCCGTCTAAGATTAAAAATTTGTCCCTGCCGGCGGGGCAAGGAGGGCGAGAGGCCGCGGGGGGACATCGGCTGCGCGCACCGCGCCCCGTGCCGCACCCCGCCCTGTGCCCGGGGTACCCCAAAACCACCGGGGACCGCGTCTGCCCCAGCGGGGCGCGNGACCGCGGCGATGCGGCAGCGGTTCGACCGCTTCCTACACGAGAAGAACTGCATGACCGCCGTGCTCGAGCGGATCGAGAGCAAGACCGGCGTCAGCCGCACCTACATCGCCACCGGTGAGCCCCGGCTGCCTCCGCGCCGGCTCCCCGCAGGGGCCGCGCCCTGCCCGCGTCTCCTTGTCCCGCTCCCTCGGGCGCTGACGGCTCTCTCCTGTCTCCTCAGGCATCCTCGGGGTCGTGGCCGTGTACCTGGTGGTGGGATACGGCGCGTCCCTGCTCTGCAACATCATCGGCTTCGCCTACCCCGCCTACGTGTCGTGAGTGTCGCGCCTCCTGCCCCTCTCGCCACACGATGGTTCCGGGTGCCACCCGCCGATATGGTTGCAAAATCGCACCCCTTGCGCCGGTGCCGAGCCTGTCTGGGGTGGCATTCCGGGACCATGCTCCCAAGTGTTGTTTTTGCCGCCCACCCCTTTCCTTTAGCAGGTACAGGTGGCAGGTACCAAGTGAAGAACGAGGCTTCTCCCATCTGGCGAGTGCTACGTCAGGAGTTACAGATGGGAGATGCTGGGTGGTTTCCACATTTGATAACCGGTTCTTGTAGCGGGTTATGCTTCAGGTTTGGGTCCCAGCTTTGTCATCTCCAGCGGGAAGCTGGATCTTACCTGGCTGCTGGTAACGGGAGGGAGGATCGCTGCTTTGAGGGTGTTTGTTAAAGCTCGCGCTGATGGTTTGAGCGGGGGCAGGAAGGCACTGGTGCATCGTCAGCGTATGCCTGGTACAGGGTACTGGGCACTGTAATGGGCTGGAGACAGAGGTGTATTGAGGAGTGCTGTCTACTCCAAACGCGCCTCGCTGATGAGGGGAGGAAAGGAAAACGCTGTAACTCCTCTCGAGTGTGAAAGACTTTTAAACACTTCCTTTTTCAAAGGAAGGCCTCCTTAGATATTCTTAAAAACAAAATAACTGTTACCTTTCACGTGCATTATATGGTCCTTTTTGACCACAATGCCCTTCCTGTTAGGCAGGACGACAGTCGAGTATGTTCCAAAAGATTGCAGAAACATACTAAATAAAACCTTCAGTGTAACCTAATACATTCATAAAATGGAAGTCCTTCCCAGCAGGACTGCTATATTGTTGAAACACAGTGCTTGCCTTTTATGTAATTCTATTTAAATACGGTCAGCAGCTTTAAAAAATATGTTCTCTGTAATTGGATCCTAGGCAATACAAAGTCGGTTCTTTTATTTTTTTTCAGAGATGTGAGAGATTGACTTAGTTTTAGACTCTTGAAACATCCTGTGGTTATGATGCTTAAGACCAAGCAACATCTTTTCTAAATGCTGTTCCTGGTGTTCATTAATTTTGGAGATTATAGGCCAGGAACTGTGAAGAAATTTAGGTTTTGTTTCCTAAATGATAATTTTTAGTGAAAAGCTTAGTTTAAAAGTATTCTTTCATTAAAATCTGAAAAGGGAAATATCAGCCAACAAACATTCGAAACATTGAAATGGTTGTGTAGAATTACATAATATTTTGTGTCTGACTTAGGTCACTTTTAAAATTATTTTAAAATTACTTTCTAAAATCCTATTTAAATTTTTTAATTTGTTTTAAAACTGGTTTGGGATTATATTTTAAACCTTCCATTATGCAATGATGGTGAATAAATTGATAATACAAACTCTTAGAACTGCAGTAGCAAGGCAGTAGCAAATCAAATATGAATAATAAGATTTCATTACCAGTATTTTTCTTTCAAATTTGGATTTTTTTAAAATCTTTTCGTAGAGCATCTACCCTCTTTCATGTTGAAATGTGGTTTTAAATGTGTCTTAATGTGAAAAGTTACTTCCCAGATGTTAGTACTGTGGTATGTTTCAGGTTTTTTACCTTTTTTTTTTTTTTAATAATGGGAGCATTGTCCTTGCCTACAAGTTCTACTTAAACAAAAAAGCATGCAGAGCAACATGCACACAAATACAATGCCCGTTCTGTTTTTCTTCCAGTTCATGATCAGGTAATGCTTTTCCTTTAGCTGCCTTTTTAATGCTGAAAAACATTTATAGTAGAAAATTATAATCCTACGTGAAAAGCTAATTTAAAACACATGCGGTGTGCTGCATGCCAGTGTCTTTCAGTGGCAGCCTGCTGACAGCGCAGGTGGGCTTGATCCCCTCCCAAGTCCAAAGCTGGCATGTAGAGTTTTTCCACATTTTGTTCTGCCTGCTTTTGTTTTTGCTGCTCAGGATCATGTACCGTAGTCAAGGTGCTGCCGTGTGCCTTCCCCCACACTTATAAAGCATAGAGACTCAAAGCATAAAGAACACTAGCCGGAGTGATTTGTTTATTCCTCTCTACTATTTAGTCTGTCTCCCTTGGAAAGGCAGATGAGGAGCCTGCTGTATGAACTGACAGCAGTGAATTTGCTTCCTAGCATTGAACAGAAAACAGTTTTCAGCTGTTTTCATCAGCTGCACACACCCTCAAATGCCTTTTGCTCTAAAAGCTGTGGCTTCTGGAAGAGGTCAGGAGCTGTAAATGGAATGTATTGTGCAGGGTGTTAGTTTGATGTTTACACAGGTGTTTCAACAGTGGACCCAAGCCTGAAATGTCTCAGAAAGGTACTGAAAGAGAAAAAGCAGATTACTTTTCCTCGGTTAACTTACTTTCTTCTTTTGTGAAGTAGGTCAGTGTATCATTTCTCCATTGTCAGTAACTGAATTGCTTAAGTGAAAAACAAGCATTGATTTGGGTTGGAAGGAACCTTGAAGGTCATGTAGTTCCAGCCACCCTGCCATGGCCAGGGACAAAGTAATGGGTCAGGCTCCTTGTCAGCAGAAAAGGCACTTAATGAAGGAGTGGGACAGATGTCTGTGCTCTGCAAGGGACACCAACTCCTGTCTGTACAGTTGTTTAAAATGGCAAACAGGCTGCCTCGTCGGCGACCCTCAGGCATGTTCCAAATCTGTTTTATTGGGATTTCACTTCTGGGTTACTTTAGTCGTGGTAATTACTGTTCATCTCTGTGCTTTCCTGAAAGAAAATACATTGGAGTCATAGCAAACCCAGAGACCCTCAGCTCAGAGTTAAGTCTGTTCACACATGAAACCAGGACAGTTTTGTGCAGATATCTGCCTGTCGGGCCTTGTATGATTCTGCAGTTTATTTTCTTTGGTCTCTGTCATTCCCTGTATTCACTGTCAGTGTGTGCAGTGCAGCAGGTGTGAACTTCAGTGGAGAAATGCTGGAGGCTGTAGCTGCTAGACCAAGTAGATGGTGTGAAGTGGTGCAGCTGCAGCTGCACTGCTGCCTACTTTCTCATCACTGTGGTGCAAACCAGTGCCAGGGGAGGGGCAGCTCCCTGGTTAATGCCTGATACAGCTTCAGGCAGGCACCACTGTTTCCCTCCTCATTCCCCCTTGTTCACCTTCAGCTTTGCTCTGGGTAAATCTTTAGTGATTTTATACATGGAGGAGTTTCTTTGGTAATGCAAAATCTTCCCATAAATCCAAGTCTATGACATGTCACAGCGAGGGCCCACCTGAGTCTCTTAACAAAGGCAGAATGAAGCAGTAGTTTTCTGGCTGCTTCCCAATAAGTCAGGCAATCTCTAGTCTCATTCCCTAGAAGTCTGTAAAGCCCTATGTGATGAAACAGAATAAATAATTTTAAGTTGAAATCTAATGCTTGATTTACAGGCTTTTGTGATTGCAGTAGGCCAGCACTGAAAACTGTACCACAGGCAATAGAAGCAACTTTTTGAACTTCTAGCAAGCTTTAACTGCGCAAGGCAGTAATCAGACTAGAGATGAAAAAAGTGAGTGTTGGCAAGTACGTAAATACCATTGCCAGCATTTTCACTGCTTCTCTAAAAACTTTCCAGAGCTAGCGTGTTCAAGTGTAGCTCCACCCATAGTTAGTGGTGGTTAACTGCCTCAAAAAAATTAGAATGTGTGCAGGAAGGGAGCCTTTGATGACTAAGAAATGCATGCAAAGGATTGGAAATTTCTTAAGTGCTGTCATGCTTGGTTTAAAAATTGCAAAGATGAAAATAGCTTTGGGCAGTAAAACGTCTGAACTTTTTACTAGTGTCTTCAAGGGCGAAAAGCAGTATAGTACAATAATGCCTCTCTCTGCTTTGGCTAATTTTATGCTGTTGCTTCACTTTAGCTGTTTTTACTGTGTAAATGTTCCTCGTGGCATTGTACTACCAGGAAACAATCTGGATTGATTGTAGAGAAGTATAAACACTCAATTTAAGTTTTAATTTGAATACTGTCATGGTGTCTCGAATCAGTCTCCTGGTTCCTTTTCCTCTTTCATACCTTTAAAACTGTTTTTCTTTGCTCACAGTTATTTAGAAAAGGTAAAATTGTTCCTGTATTTCTTGAGAGCTAGGACAGCAAATTTCCTTTCTCATTCACCTTAAAATTTGTTATTCCCTTTGTTTTTGTTTTTGTTTGCTTACTTTTTTCCTTCATGAGAAATGATGCATAATGTGCTAAGGTTCAGAAGCAATGCTCTGCTGCTGCTTTAGAAATATGATTTGAGAGAGCTGACATATCTAACCAGATTCACAATGCCCAGGATAAATATAAGTAGAAAATTTTGAAATCTGTCTGCACTTGTGCTGCCTTCTCTCATGCCTGATAATCTTTTCATGGGGCTTCAGACACTAAAAAGGGTATTTTGATTTTTTTTAATTTGTCCTGCCAAATCAGTTCCTCCAAGCATACTAACTTTTTGGTTTTTAGGTTTTAGTGTGCCATCTTTAAAAGCCATCTTAGCAGTTTTTTGGACAAATTATGTGCTTTTCTTTTGAAAGAAAGCAAGTGTTTAGGTGCAGGGAGTCTAATACTATGATAACAGTAAGAAAATTTTATTTTTACTCCCGCATTTTACATTTAGGTTAAAAATATACAAGTGTTTGTTATACAGATGGGTCTACTCTGAAGTGTGGCACTAAGGCATCTTAATTCCAGCAGAAGCGCCAACATGTGCGTGGGATTGTGTTTTGGGGAAGCTGGTTTTGACCTGAGTCAGAACTGGGGAATTCACTCATTGGTTGGTCCTACAAATACTTGTTCCAGGAGAGAGGAGGCCAAGAATGAGCAGAGAGCAGTGAAATGAGAGGATGCCTGCTTTTTTTTCCCTTTTGTTTCAGGAATCTAGCTTTGTGCTGAGTTAGCATGTAGCCTGCAGAACTCCACGGGTGTGCAAAATGGCATGTGCTCCTTTTGCTGCCATTTTGCTCCACTTCCTTTTAAAAAACACACTTAGAACCCTTTGTACTACTGCCATGGAGCTTTTCAGTGTGTTCTAATAATATCTGTCTATGCATGGACAGTGAAACCCTCCCTTGCTATCCTTCATGAGTTTTTCTGCTGCCATCTGCTAGGTACACAAAATTTTGAGAGAAGGGAACTGATAGTCTTAAATCACAGCAGTTGTGTAAGTCCAGTTGGCAGGAAGATCTTTTCTATATCTGCAAATGCACGACTCTGCTGTTGCAGTCAGTGAGGATGAAGAAACATGCAAAGTGGAAGGCTTTTAGCTGATGGACGAAAATGTAGAAGCCAAAATGATAAAGCAAATCCAAGTGCACAGGTACTTGTTTCACTGAAATGACGTGAGATGTCAGGGAGGCAGCCTGCCAGGATGAGTCTGACAAGAGGATGACAGGGAGGCACCAAGCTAAGGGAATCTCTGGTGCAGTGGAATGTTGATTCTACGTGGGTGTCTGGATACATAGCTAGAAGTAAATTATTTTACCACCTGCTGTAAAGAGTTGAGGCAGACCAGTAGGCATAAGCTCTATAGAAGTATAGGTAATTTCATGGGGTTTTGAGTTAAATGAAAAAAACCCCCAAACTTACACTTGGCTAAGGATGTGACAAATATCCCTGCCTACTCACTTCGTGTAGCACTGGCCAGAAAACTGAAGGAAGGATGCACAAAATGGTCCAGTCTTTCCCAGCTACAGCAGGTGCACTGGGTTTAAGGGTTCATCTTTTGCCTTAAACTTGTAACTTTATTTATACAAGAATCCTCAGGTACACTTGAGGGATTGCAGGGATAAGGGTGATCACTTCACGTGAGACCGCAGCAATAAAATTTGGCGTTTCTTTATTTTTGCTTCCGCATCTGGACTCAGTTCAATAAAACCCCCACCCCGAGCTCATAACTTAGCTTGTGAGTACTATATATGTGAATTTACTGGAACAAATGATTTGTTATGCCAGAGCTAACTGAGGAGCACCAGTCTCTTCTTGGAAAAGAGCTGATTTTTTTTTATAAATGAGACAGATGCCCTAAGTGAAAGAACTCCACTTGGCAACTTACTAAAATTAGACCAGTGTCTGTTACTATCAGTAACAGGATAAGTAACTACACTTGATCTAGGGTTCAGTTTGATTTTAGGATGAACAGGGTCAAAGCTGAGCCTGTGCTCTGATGCAGTAGCTAGACAGCGGATGGGAGCCCTGGGCTGCTACAGAATGTGACAGCCTCTACTCTTCCCCCGTGGCACCACTAGCTAGCAGGGTTACTTGGGAACAGATCTGGCTGAAAACGAAGTTTTTCTTGGATCCCCATCCATCACAGTGCTGGCCCACAGCAGGTCATTTTGACTCTGGAGAGGCAGCTGTTTCTAAAATAACTGAGCTGTGATAATTTACTATCCAGACTACTGGAGCTGCTCCTAGAGTCTGCTTTTACCTCCAAGGTGCAGAACTACTGTAAGTAGTTGTTTGAGGCTCTATTTAAAGTCCTCTACAGTTAGTATTTAAGCAGTATAAAAAAATCCTTTGGGATATGTAATTACTGCGCATAACTAACATGGAATTTAGTCAAATCAGCATTAGGTGAAACAGTATCATTTTTAAAATCTGAAGCTATAGTCTTTCCATGGTCCTTCATTTGTCAGAAAATCTTAATATTATGTGTTAATGAGACTGACTTATTTGCTCTTGCAACACAGAAATAATTTATAAGAAGGTAATCCTAAAGTAGGATGTAGTGTCAGTGCCTTCTGGTCTGCAAATTTTCACTTATTGATGGAGATTGCATTTTGAATTTCAGCCTGCTTGACTGGTGACTTAACATGGAGAAGAATGAAGTGTTCTTGGCTTGAAGTAGCATCGATAATGTTTTTCCTAAGTTTAATTGTACAGGGCATTACACCAGGATAATACCTGTAGAATAACTTGGAAGACTAAGTTTAATTAGGGTGCAATTCTCATGTTGAAAAGAGTGTGGTTATAAATGGATAAAAAACCCCTCTCTGTTCAGATATTCTACATAATTTATTGTGCTTATTCTTGGACAAGTACTAATTTCTGTGACTTACTACTGAAATAGTGTGTAAGTAGCAAGGGATGGAGGTAACTTCTGCCCTTTTATTTAACAAGGACATGTTATACTGGATTTCCCTGTCTCATCTAAGGGACATACTTCCCATTCCAAAGCAGAATATTTATAAAAAACTTGTCTTTCCTTGACTGCAGTAAAAGCTTTCATTCACTGGTGGCCCTGCTGTGTCCTGCTTTCCCCACCCCGGCTCCCTGACTGGGACTGGAGTCATGGCCAGCAGGAGCAGTTGGAGCTGACGTGGCTGTTGCCTGCTGGGTGTGGTGTAGGGGGCTGCCTCTGAACTTGCCCACCTAGATCAGGCCACTGCAGAAGGGCGGGAGATGTGCTGTTCCTTACAGTGTGTAAGAAAGCAATCATGGATTTAATGCTGAGTACATCAGCTGGCTAAATCAGACAGGGCTTTGACTACTTGTAGTGCTGCTGCTTGTGACTGTCTGACAATAAAAGCGTGTTGTTCACGTATGCTCTAAGGAACTACAGCAGCAGATGGTGAACGTTCAAAGGGAGCACACCCATGGCACTGCATTTAGGAGCTCTCAAAGGCCATTTGTTTCTAGAGGAGAGAAGATAATAGAGACCAGGAAATGGACTTACAGCCAGCTCTCTGATTTCTGTCTTGTAAACCTCCCTAACTCTGCCTTTTCTAGGGAACTAACAGGAAACTTGGCACCTCTAATACATCTCACACATGCTGCTTCAGAAACAATATAGCTGATGTTAAAGGAATAAGTGATAGAAGAATTTAAACTAAATTCGTTAAACCGAGTCTTACAGATTTTAATCCTCCAGCATGAGTGGAGAGAACAAATGCTTTCTGACACTCTTAAGCTTGAAATTGTCAGGTTTAGATTTGCTAGCATTTTCTTTTAAAACTTCTGACAGTGCTAACCTGGAATTTAATGGCTTCAGAAACTCTACTCCACTACTTTTACTGAAAGAGCACATGAACATATTTTAGTTTCTGATTTTTAGAACTGTATAAACTTGAACTGCATTCTCATAGCAGATGGAAAACAAAAGCCCATTAAATCATTATGCAGAAAGCCCAATATTTTAGTAGAGGTTGTTTCACCTTGTTCTTAATACTTTAGTCTACATCAGTAGAGTAAAGTCCTGTAGGAATTACTTTATAGAGTAATACTGTGGGTGTTGCAGATATGTATTCCTCAGCATATGGATCTGGATCCCCTCTGCTTATGTAGACCAAGTGCTTTGTAGAACTTAGAGCAAATCTTATCTATAAGTTTACCTTTTCAAAGAGGAATCTAGTGCATGTATATATGAGTACACTTAAAATGCTATTTATTAGAGCTAACTATGTAAAAAACCCAGAGAACAGTAGACAGTCTTACACCCCTAGTGGTGCTGGGAACTCCAAGCTGGGCAGCGCTGAATTAATTTCTGATCCACACATAGCACACTTTGCAGGCCTTGTCTGGAGGCAAGGTTACCCCATTTTGATAACTTAAGCTATTTTTCATCCAAGACAGCAACTCTTGCTGATGGCCAGAGAAGGAGGATGGTCGCTGTTGGTTGTAGGCAAGGCCGGGCAGGTGCTGTGTTCACTGGTATCCTGTGCCTCTCAAGACTGGGATCACTCAGGTTATCTGTTCTGTGGATCAGTAATGTTCTGATGTACAGTCGCCTTCTGGTCAGGATTACCACAGTGCTTCCAGAACTGGAACTATGGCCAAAGATTATCCCCTCCCTTTCTTGTCTCTCAAAATGTTTCATGAAGGAGGTCAGAATGCTCACTGGTTTTGTTTGGTTTTTTTTCCTCCTTGTAATCACAGAGCTAGAAATAGCTTGAGTATCTTTTAGCTTAGAAGTGTGGTATGTAGGGAAAAGCTTTGCTGTTCAAAGATCTTGACACACTGTCTGTATGATAAATACTAATTAGTTTTTTTGGAGTAATTCAATTATGAAGATTTCACATACAACAAATCTGAGTCATAAAAACATCATTATAGATGAGACTGATGCTACTGTTTTGCTCACTTGATTTGTTTTCCTTGCAGAATCAAGGCCATTGAAAGTCCCAACAAAGATGATGACACACAGTGGCTGACTTACTGGGTTGTGTATGGCATTTTCAGTATAGCTGAATTCTTCTCTGACATCTTTCTGTCCTGGTTCCCTTTCTACTACATGTTAAAGGTATGTTAGTTCATGTGACCCCTCTCCTAAAATGAGACCTTTGATATAACTGATCTAATGTCTCCAAGAATGGATAGATGACAACATTCCCTGGAATCATTCCAGTTTCACACCTTTTTTTTTAGATGTAGGTTATGTGTAATTTAGTACTGTGGAAGTGATCTGTTTACAGCTGATGGTTTTGTGAGGCAAGAGGGGAAGTTGGGATGGGTGGAAGGGAAAAGTCTGCTGTGTTTTAGGAGAAAAAAAAGACAATATAACTGTCCCATTAAAAAAAAACAACTGAAGACAGTTCTTTCTCCTGGTGTTCAGGTAAATTTGGACAAATGACAGATATGGTAAATCCCACAGAGTGGCTCTATTTTTGCTTTGAGTGCATTAGTAGAAGTGGAGAGTAAAATCACGAAGGCTGTTGAAGGATGTGGTAACATCTGTGCTGTTGGAGCAAAGAAGGAAATTGGAACACAAGAATAGTTTGAGTCTTACAGCTTTAATATTTAATTAAGCTCAGTTTCCTGAAAGGAATTGGTAGGTATCAGAGAAGATGGTTGCTAATGTGCATTTGTTAGCGTGATTTGACTACCAGCAATGATTTGGTTAGTGTGCAAAAGTTAACTGTGACAGCTGGTTTACACCTCTGCATTTTTCCTTTTCAGTCTTTAACAGGCCTCAACTGTGACAATCATTTGGACGCCTTGTAGTTCAGTAGAATTATGACCTTAACTCATCATCTGCAGTGGTATACGCTCACAATTCTGAATTCATACAGCGTATTTTCAGAGCTTCTTTTCTAAATTCTTGGTGGAAAAAGATGTGGCAATGGTTTCTTCATGCCACCACAGCTCTCTTTCTGAAGAGCACACGATTGAAATTCAGGTTGACTTTGCAAATAAAGACCACAAATGGCTCTGATAAAATGGTCTCAGGAGTGCCACAGTTACATGCAGTGCTGGAATCAAGGGAAAGGCACTTTTCTCAGTTCTGTAAAAACAATCACAAGGAGTTATGTCAATACACAGCTTTCTACAATAGCTACAGAAGGCACATAGAAGTCAAGCATTTGCTCTCAGTAGTGGTTGGTAGGAGAGGTTTACTTTTGTTGTACAAAGGCAGGCAGGTATTGGCTGAGAATCAGAAAGTATTGCTGAATGGATGGAAGTTGTTCCATAAGGGGAGAAGGAGGAACTAGGCAGCTTCCACACTTCATTCCATCCATTAACTAAAACCTCTTGTAGGGTAGTTATGATGTCTCCATATCTCTTTTAGGAAGTAGAAGCCCAAATATGTCATTCGTGAAAATTTTGAGCTTGTTTTCATTTTCAAAATGTGCTATATTTGCATGTTCACATCTATTTGATGCAGCGTGTAGCTTCCACTCCAGTTGAGTTTTAGTTGCTCAGTATTTCAAAACACCTTCAATTGCATGGCATTGGGCACAGCTGCTCCCAGAGTCCCCAAAAGTCCAGAGTTTACACTTTGTGACATTAAAGTTTTCAGCAGACTAGAAGGTTTTATAGGTGGGAGAAAGGCACATTGAAGAACTCCTTTAAATATGTTGTGATGTTTGGATATACTTTTGTTCTCCAGATGGCATTTCTTGGTTTTTGTGGGCTTTTCTTTTTTGGTAATGCTCCCTTCTTATTTATCTGATTGGGGTTTTTTATCTCTGAAGCACAGGATGTGCATGCAATTCATGATTTCATGTGCTTATGATTTGTTTTTAAATAGTTCTGTTCAAGATCTAAAGATTTCTGTGTCATTCAGGTATTGGAGAACAATAGCCAGTAAAAGTAGCAGAGTTTATCATCCTGTGAGTATTCTTGGTGTTGGGAATGAGAGAGATTCCTTAATCCAATAATGGAACAAAATTGGTGCTGCCAGGGCAAAAACAGCTGCTAGGAGCAGGTCCAAGTGAGTCAGACTGAGCTCAGGTGAATTCCATTCCCTTCTCTGTCTGGTCTGGAAGGTTGCAAGGAATATATTTTGCGTTTGGGCTTTTTTTTTCTTTGTTTTTGTTTTTGTTTTTGTTTTTGTTTTTGTTTTGTTTATTTAACAAAATTTATTTAACCACTCTGAGGTTGCTGGACCTTCTTACAGCCCTCTTTATTTGCAATAGCCTATGTTAGTTCAGTTTAATGAGAGACAAGGGGAAAATAAGTTAGCAGTCTAACATTCTCAAGCTTTGAAAAGAATGAGAATCTCAGCTTTGGTACATGTCCAATAGAAAATGCATATAAACATCTGTTTCAGTACAATTCAAAAGTAATAGGTATTTGAGAGCAAATCTATAATTTTTTTTTTTCTTGGCTAGACTGGGACAAAGCTGTCAAATCAAAATTACTAATTTTGTTCTTAGGCAGGGAAAAGGAAATTTCAATTTCTTTTAGTTTCAGGGGAAGTCGGACTCACACCTGAGGGATTTTCTAAAACAAAGAACTAATTTTTTTGTGTATTGGGAGAAGTTGAATAACTCTCAGTCACTGATCAGATATTCTTGAACAGGAAATAAAGGCAGTGTACTTCTCAGCTTTTAATCAAAGGTAACAACATAAGATAGCACCATGTATTCTTTCTGTTATATTAAGTTCCAAATAATTGAAGCTTTTGAAAATCGGTATTTATATTGATAAAGGCCTTTTTTGCCTTTATTTTCTCTGACCATACTTAATAATTCCTTAGTTGCTACTTACTGGTGCCAGATTGTATTGCATGTTGAATTATTTGTTTTAATTAATTGGAATGTTCCTGGTGGGCCAGTTTCTCTGGTGAACGCTTTACTTTAAAAAAACCTTTCTTTGTCTGCTGGGCAAACACTCCTTTTAGTCATTCTGTTTTGCCACCATGATCAAATAGTTTAAAGAAGAAAGCTTAACGCATACCCAAAAGGATGGTAAATTGCACTGCAGAGAAGACAATGCCAAAATTTTACAGATGTGAAGAGCAGAACCTGCAGAACATCCAGTCTCAATATACCTAATAGGGAAAGAACAGAGGGGACATACTCCAAAATATTTGGAAGATTTACTTGAAGAAGACTGTGTTTTGTTTCCATTCTGCCCAGAAATGTGTGGAAATCCTCAAACATGGAATCCTGTCTAACATGAAAACAAAGCATGTTTTGACTGTGGCTGGGGTGGTTTTGTTTTGTGTTTCAGGAAAGGGTAGTCTGAGAAAAGCTGTTATGCCTTCATTTTCTGGAGAGGCTTTTGACATGGAATAATATTGTACTATTAGTGTTCAGGAAGAACTGTACAAATACTGAGAAAATGTACTTCATTTTGTTGTAGTTTTATCCCGCAAAATAATTTTATATGTATTTTCATAACTCAAGTGAATTTAGTTATGGCACTCCCTGTCCCTTAAATGTTTCATCTTGCTCTGCATAGCTGTCTTTGTGTGGTGTATGGCAGTGAAACTGAAGCCAGATAAAAGTGCTTCTGTAGTAAAGACAGGGATTTGTACTACATGTAATAACTGTCTTTCCAATCCCCTTTTGTAAGATTCAGAAACATGACCCCACACTGTGGTCTTTGATTTTTCTAGAGAGCAGATCGTGCTCTAAAAGCCATACCTAAACTGTAATCCAGAAGCATTACCCTTGCTTGTGCACTGTGTGTAGCTTGGGTTTATCTCTCCTCCTTGTCACTTTACCTCTGGGGTACACACAACCCTATTCTTTCCCCCACTGTGTTTTCAGAGCAGGGAGGCAGAGAGGACAGGGATGTGTTTTGGCTGAACTGAAGTAATTTAGAGACTTAGACCTTCAGTCAAACCTGTGCTATATATTTTAGAAATACTGAGAGAGACTGATGTTTGCGTAACCAGGTTTTATAGTTCTACCTTAAAGAGAAAAAAACCCAACATGTAATCTTGATACACCTAACAGCAGATTATATTTACTGCTGCAGCCCTCCTCCTTTATCCTTACACTATCCCTGAAATCACCCCAGTATAAGGATTCTCTGTGTGTAGCTGTCCTGGTGTGCACCCTTGTTGAACCCTGACCACACAGGGGATGACTCACTGTTCTAAATGTGCTCGGTTCTGTGGCACTTAGGAAAGGCACCTTGTCTCCTACTCATGACTCCTTCTACTTAGGCTGATGTTCTTGTTCTCACAGTGTGGCTTCCTGCTGTGGTGCATGGCTCCAAGCCCTTCCAATGGGGCAGAGTTTCTCTACCACCGGATTATCCGTCCTTTCTTCCTGAAGCACGAGGCCCAGCTGGACAGTGTTGTGCAGGACCTGAAAGACAAGGCTGCAGAGACTGCAGACACCATCACTAAAGAGGGTGAGCAAAAGGGTGTTCACTGGTTACATTGAGTAGGGGGAATTTCACTGGCGAGCTCTTGTTATTGCACTTAATATTCATTCACTTGGAGGAAACAAAAATAAATTGTAAGAAGATGATGTAAATTATAATGGAGAAGTTAAATTCGGGAAATGGGGGTAGCAGTGGATCTTGCTTCCTAGAATTGCAGTTAGGCTAGAGTCAGTGGAAGAAATGGTATAGTTTGTGTGTCTTCCCACCATTTACACCACTTAAAACATTCTCTCTAGAGGCAGGTCCAGACATACCTTCCATAAATACAGTTATTGTTTCAGTGCATCTCATATCTCCTAAAATACTCCCTTGAATACCTGCTAGTATAGAAGGGCTCCCAGTCCTGCAGTAAAGCAATTAGCAGCAATAAACAGCAACATGGGAAGTGCAGTTTTCCCATCTATATGTTTTTGTACTTTTCCTTCCTCTGGAGGTCAAAAGATTCCTCACTCTTAAAGGAACTATTTACATTTTATTTCTGCGTATTATCACAGACTGTAGATTGCTTAAGGTTTTTCTTTTATTTCCTTGCATTCTACAGTGAACCCTTGCACTCTAAAATATCTGATGATGGTTTTATTAATAAGAGAAGGAAATGTATTAAGTAGCTAAAATAAAGGTTTATTTAAGTTTCATTTGAAAGGAATTTTATCTATATGCTATTTCAAAGCATCTTAATTCTCCTTTCCACCAAACAATGCATGCAGTCTCATTTCATCTTACCAACTTCAGCAGTTCTCCTGTCTGCTTAAAAGATCTGCTTTTCTCAACTATTCTTGGAAATTTTGCTGCAAGACTCTTCCTGAGTCTTTATTGTTAGGCATGTATCTTAATTAATGTCCTTCCATATTGCACATGGGATTTTCTTGTCCTCATTTCATCACTTATTCTTTCTTTTTCCTATTTTTACATATAAAGATTTCCACAAAAAAAAAACAAAACAAACAACCAAAAAGACACGACAAAAAACTAACCAAACAAAACCAAACCAAACCAAACCAAAAAACCTCATCAAAACACAAAAACCCAATACACCAACTGAAACCCCCCGCCCAAAAAAAACAACAACAAAAA